>JACEEZ010015770.1:61324-81324 GCA_016584305.1 Chionoecetes opilio
ATATTATATATATTTATATATATATACTCTATATATATTATATATCATATATATTATATAGATATATATGTAGTAATCTATATATATGTATATATATATAACAATATATATATATACATATAATATATATAAGATAATGTATATAATATATATATGTATAATATATTTATACATAGTTTAATATAGTATACAAGATATCTATTATTATATATATATATATATGTATTATATATATATATATATATAATAGATATATAATATATATATTAGATAATATATATTATATATTAATAATATATAATATTTATAATATATATTATATAGTATATATATATATATCCTTTTAAATATATATATAATACCCTATATATATTAATAATTATAGATAGATAGATAGATAGATAGTAGATATATTATATGAACTAAATATAATACATATACTATATCTTAATATATTATATATAATATATATATAGATTATTATTATATACTATATACTTATAATATATATAATATGATATTTTACATAATATATATATATTTATAATACCATATATATATAAATAATATGATTAACAAATATATGTATATAGGGCCCCACTCCTTTATATATATATCATATATATATACTATATTATGTATTATATATTATTATATATATATTTATATATTATATATATATAATATATTATATTTATTTATACCCAAAAATATATATATATATATATATTATTCTATTTATAAAAAATATTTTTATTATTTTATATATAAATTATATTTAGATTCTATTTATATAAATAATAATTATTATACTATATATATATATTTATATAATATATACGTATATACAAAAAAAATATATATAAACTATCTATAATATATAATATATATATATATATATATATGATATATATATATATTATATATATATAGAGTTATATATAGTTATATATATATATATATATGTATATAATATAAATAAATAAATATATATATATCTATATATATATATATTATATAATATATAATATATTATTATTATATATATATATATATATATATATATATATATTATATATATATATATAATATTATATATATATATATTATATATATGATATATATATATATATATATATATATAATATGATTTTTCTTTTTTTGATAAATCATGATGTTTCAGGGTGACAGAGACACTCCATCAAACTTGGGTTGTTTATGCGGCAACGTTCGCCAAGGCATTGCATCATCAGGCTAAAAATAGTTAAAATTTAATATATGTAATGCTAAAAAAGCGAACATCTAAAAAAATAATTCTAAGAAACAATAAAATCTTCCTATATTTCTAAAATTTACTAACTAATAAATAAAATATTAATTTGTACTATAACGGACCTTGGTGTGTATGCTGTCTGAGTTGGTAGAGGATCTGAATGAACACTAGTTTTGTGGGTGAATTCAGCTTAGTGTGGGGCGATCGAACCGAGAGTCGGGCAATCGAACACAGTGGGTAGTCATTTGAAGTATATGTAGTTGTTGTGAATATGACTTGGTTATTAAGATCAGGGGACAAGTGCTTGATGTGTATAGCTCTAATAATTTAGTGTCACTAGGGAGTGTGCCTTTGGGATAGGATACTTTAAAGTAATTCATAGAATTAAAGGTGATCTTAAAACATGTGAGTGTGAGCGGATTGCAGATTGCGAAGGGGAAGAAAGGGCTTCGACAGTACGGCAGAATACCTTTACGCTCAGAAAGCCCTAAGGGTAGATTCCTTGTCGTCCGCCGACGTATCTAGCGTTACAACCTAGAAAAACAATTTGAAATAGTAAAGTATGTTAGAAAGAAGGGCTTTTAGGTATAGAGTCTTTTATATTTGAAATGAGTTCTTAGGGTAAGAGAATTAGTAAAAATAAATATAAATTTGAGTTAGAAGATGTGACTAAGTAGATCATGAGTTTTTTCCGAATGGGTGTAACTGAGATGCCATAAAATGGGGAGTTTAACATAGTGTGTGTCTAATATGGGTTCGGCGTTCGTTCGATTCTGGGTGTTTCTGTATAACTGTTGTATCTATAAACTGATGGTGTTTCCATGGGATAGTGCCTGGGTCTTTCATTGCTATGATTTTTTTTATGTTCACCATGAGGGACATGTGGCTGTCTAACTGGTCCTAAACCTTTTTTAAACTTTTTATTATAAAACGATATGTTAGACGACACTTTTTTTACTTTTTAAAAATACCGAGCACATTCCTTATTTCTGAAGTACTTAATTCTCAGCACCCAAATATTAGTTCACATATGAAATTGAAAAAACAATCATCCACTACCATTTTTAGATATCCTAGTACCTCGTAAAAATAATTACCTTACCACTCAGTCTATAGAACAAACCTACTTTCACTGGCTTAGGAATCAATATTGCTTCATTTATCCGTAACCTTTTTAAAATTCAAGACTATTAAGACCCTACGACAAAGCATGCTATAGCTTTCATCATCTAATTGGTTTTCCTTTGATAAATGAGATCAAACTCCTTACTATTTTTTTCAAAAACAATGGGCTACCCCTCAATTAATTGAAACATCATCTACAAAGTTCTTAGATAAAAAGTTCAACCCAGAGTCGAACGAACCCGAACCCATATTAGACACACACTATGTTAAACTCCCATTTTATGGCCATCCTCAGTTACACCATTCGGAAAAAACCAATGATCTACTTAAGTAACAGCTTCCTAACTCAAAATTTAAAATTTATTTTTTATAATTCTCTTACCCTATAAGACTTCCATTTCAAATATAAAGACTCTATACCTATAAGCCCTTATTTCTACATAATTTACGAATTCAAATGTTCTAGTGTAACGCTAGATACGTCGGCGAACGACAAGGAATCTAACCCTTAGATTTCTGAGCATAAAGGTGTTTCTGCCCGTACTGGGTCGACCCATTTCTTCACCTTTCGCAATTGCAATCCGCTCACACTCACATGATTTTAGATCACCCTTTTTTTTTGTTTTTTTTTTCTATTGAATGACTTTAGTATCCTATATCCAAGGCCACCACTACCCTAGTTCGTTGACACTCAAATTATAGAAGCTCTCCATTTACACATCAGATTGTCCCCTGAATCTCTAATAAACCAACGTCATTTTCACAACAACTAAAGTTTATCTGATACTCAAATGACCTACCACGTCGTTTCGATCTTTTGCCCGACTCCCCGCGGACTCTCTCGTTTTCGGGTTTTCGATCGCCCCCCACAACAAGCCCCTTGAAATAATCGTTCACCCACCAAAAACTACGTGTTCATTTAGTCCTTCTACCACACTCAGGACAGCTCATACAACACCAAGGTCCGTTAAGGTACAAATTATATTTTACTGGTTAATACTGTTTGATAGAGATGTTTGTTAGAAAATTATCAGGGGGAATATTTTATGTGCATTCTTCGAATTTATTTTTTGTTTTTTTAGCATGTTTCGTCTTTTTATTTTTTTTCCTTTTTTTTTATTCTTTAGATTACAATTATATTAAATTTTAACTATTTTTAGCCTGCATGATGCCAAGTGCCTTGTGCGAAACGTTCGCGCTATAATATAAATCCATTCATAAACAACCCCAAGTTTGATGAGTGTCTCTGGCACCCTGATGGGATGCTGGAAATTGAAACAATCATGAATATATATATATATATATATTTGTAATAAAATAATATTATATATATATATAATATATATATATATATATATATATTATATTATAATATATATATACCTATAATATTATATTATATATATATATAATATATAATATATATTATATAATAATAATATATATATATATATATATTTGTATAAAATATAATATATATATATATATATATATATATTATATATCTATATATATATATATATATATATATACGTTATTAATATTATAATATATATATATATATATATATATATATATATATATATGATATATATATATATATATATATATATATATATATATATATATATATATATATATATAATATTATATATATATATATATATATATATAGTTGGTATTCTTAGGGTAGACATCTTTGACATTTCAGGGTGACAAAGACCCGCGTCATTCTTGGGGTTGTTTATGCGCAACGTTTCGCCAAAAGGGGAAACTTGGCATCTCAGGCCCTAATAAAATAGGTTTTTATTGTAAAAAAATTAATATACTATATTTTAATGCTAAAAAAAAAAAAAAATTAAAAAAAAAACGAAATTTTTTAAAATAATTTTTGTAAACGATAAAATAATCCTATATTATCTATAAAAAATAATAGATAATAAATAAATACAAATTTATACTTAAAGGACATCTTGGACCTTGTTCGCCTTGGTTGTGGTATGCTGGTCCTCCCTGAGTTGGGCAGAGCGGAGAATGAACAATAGTTTGCGGGCGTGAGGGTGGTGGGGGGGTAAACATTTCGGCTCCGTTGTCTTTGGGGCGATCGTCCGTTAAACGGAGATAGTTCGGAAATCGAATAACATTTTTCATAAAAAATACACAAAAAAAAAAAAAAAAAGAAAAAAAAAAAAAAAAAAAAGCCAATTCTCCCTGATTTATTAACTTTTAGCTATATAAAAAGAAAGACTCCCATTCCCATTCATATTTTAACAAAAAAAAAACTTTATGTCCAGAGCTGATGGTGTTTTCCATGGGGGTCATGTTCTAGGTCCTTCATTTGACTAATTGACCTTTCCAGGTAACTATGAAGGAAAGAAATTTCCAGAAATTCTGGTTGTCTAAACTGTTCCCTTAAGCTTTTTAAAAACCTTTTTATTATTAAAAACGATATGGTAGACGACCCACTTATTTTTTCCTCTTTTTAAAAATCACCGAGCACATTTCCCTTATTTTGGAAAACTACCTTAAATCCTCAGCACCCAAACATGAAGTTCACATATATGAACGTTGATGAAAAACAATTATCACTACCATTTTTGGAATATCCTAGTTACTCGTATTATAAAAAAGACTTACCACCTAGTCTATAGGAAAAACTAACCTTTTCACGGCTTAGAAAATCAAGTAATATGTTTCATTCATCCCTAAATTTTTAAAATCAATTACCTATTAAGACCTTTTACTACACACATTGCTGTAGTTTCTCTTCTAATTGGTTTGCCTCTGATAATGAAAATCAATTCCTTACTAAAATTTTTTCAAAATGTTTAACTAATAGCTACCCCTCAAATTAATTGAAAACAACCATCTCCAAAACTCCTAAATGGAAAAAGTTCAACCCAAGTCGACGAACCCGAACCCATATTAGACACACACTATTATCGAAACTTCATTTTACGGCATTTCAGTTACGGCCCATTCGAAAAAAAAAAAAAAACTCAATGATCCATTACGAAAAGTTACATCTTCCTAACTCAAAATTTAAATTTATGTTTGTACTAATTCATTTTTACCTGTAAGAACACATTTTCAAATATAAAGACTCTATACCTAAAGCCCTTATTTCTAACACATAATTTACGAATTCAAATGTTCCGGCTGTAACGCTAGATAAAGATTACGTTCGGCGGAGACAACAACGGGAATCTAACCCTTAGCTTTCTGAGCATTAAGGGGTTTCTGCACCGTACTGTTGCTCTCTCGACTCATTTTCTTCCCCTTCGCAATCCGCAATCCCCTCACGCTCACCAATGATTTAGATCACCCTTTCCTTTTATATGAATGACTTTATTATTCCTATCCAAGAAGGCACACTACCATAGTGACAATTACAAATTATTAGAATCCATACACATTTCAAGCATTTGTCCCCCTGGATCTTAATAACCAAGTCACTTCATACCAATTACATATACTCAAATGATTATCACATGTTTCGATTGTTCCGACTCTCTCTGTTTCGATTCGCCACCCACACACGAGCCGACCGAACCCGATAATTTTATACCTAAACTATTGTTCGCCCTTCAGTCCTCCTGCCAACTCAGCACAGCATACACACCAAAGGTTCCGTTAAGGATAAAATTTTATTTTTATTTATAATTTTTTTTTTTTTAAGATATATAGGGCTTATTTTATTGTTTTTTAAAACAAAATTTCTTCTTTTAGGATGTTCACTTTGAGCAATATAGGATATTAATGTTAAACTGTTTTAGCCTGTGATGCCAAGTGTCTTTTGGCGAAACGTATGCGCAATAATAAAACAACCCAAGAATGAACGAGTGTCTTTGGTACCCTGAAATCTTCGATTTTATGTATAGTATATATATTATATATAGATATATAAATATATATATATATATATATTATATATAATATATATATATATATGATATATAATATATATATATAGCTATATATTAATATATATATATATATAATATATATATATATTAATATAATACTATATATATAATATGTATATATTATATATATATATATATATAATAATATATAATATATATAAGATATAAATATATATATATATACTAATATATAATATATATATATATATAATTATATATATTATATAGATATATATGTGATATATATATATATATATACATATATATTGGTATATGTTATATAGTAATTATACTATATATATTATATATATATATATATATATAATATATTATACATTACTATATATATATGTATATAACTAGATATATATATATATATATATATATAATTATATTGGTATATGTATATACATATACTAAAATAATATATATATATACTATATATATATATTATATATATATATATATATATATAATATATATATTAGAATATATATCTATAATAATATATATATATATATATATTATATATATATATTAGGGTGCGTCAAGTTAATAGAGGTTGAATTTCAAAATGAAATGAAGTTAACGAGGAACGCTTTATTCTTTTCCTTTTACAACAAAAACAAAGTGACAGAAAAATTATATTGATTGGACGATATCTTCATGTCGCGCAGTGACCATACTTCTTGGCCGTCGGATACACTTTCCGGTGGTCTCCAACAACTTGAAGGAGGCATTGCAGCTGGTCCTCCGACTTCGTGCGAGGGTTCTTAGTGAAATCCTGCACAAGAGCGACCCCTCGTTCCGCGGCGTCGTTGGTGACGAGAAGGCCACGCACTCGCCTTGCCCCGGCCTGTTACATGGGGTTCGTCCCCCGCATGGCAGGATCGACGTCGAGGAACCCTTTGTCGATGTCCAGCAGATCCAGGAATTTTTCAGTGTTTTTCGTGACGAAGGAGGCAACGGTCTTGTTGTCTAAGTCAGCCTCCTCGACGCAAACCTTGGGTGGAGGTTCCTCTGATCCCTCCATGCTTCGGAGGTTGGCAACAACATTCCGCTTCTCCTCCAGGGGCATCTAATCTTCAAAAAGCGAAAGTCCAACTGTCACTTCAGACAGGTGCCACATGTGACGTCCCAACGCTTTCAGCCCTGACTCTCTGATCGCCTTGTTCGTCTCTTTCGCGAGGGCTTTGTAAAGGTCAAGGTCGTTTCTTGGGGCGTTTGCTGAACACGCAGCTGAGAACCACGCTCGAATGTAGTAGCGTACGATGAAGATGCAGAACTCGTCCAGTTTTGGAGGAACTGCGGCCTTGACTGCGCGTGAACTGGACCGCCGCTGTTTCAGGTATTCTGCGAACTGAGGCGCGAAGATCCACATTTTCAGAGCGTAAATCGCTCTTGCCATCCATCGAGCCTGATGGACTACTCCCGGCTTGTGGAAAAAGATCTTCTTGCGTCCATGAGGGATTCCACCAAGGAACACAACGGCTAGTTCTAACAATTCCCGGTAGTCGTCACGTGGGTGGTCCTTTCGAAGGTAGCCTTGGCAGAGTTTGAGGATGTCGTCAACCCAGTCCTCCTTGAGCTCTTCGTTTTCTGTCCTGTACTGGTCTTGTTCAACATACGGCCAGAACTCTCGGAAACGGACAAAGGCAGCGATATCTGGACTTTGAGATGTTTCTGGGATGAGGGCCGAGAAAACAGTTCCCAGCAGAATTTCCTGCATATGATGGCGACAGGCCAGATGCAGCAGATCACGACCAAGGCTTTGCTGCAGTCGAACGCACACTCCACCCTTGGATCCCGTATTCGTCGCCGTTGTGTCGAAGCACAGCGCTCGAATTCGATCGGAGATAGCCCACTCGGATATAACGGAATGGATGGTGTTTGCCGTAGGCTCCGCTTTGCCGTCAGTGATGGTTAACTGCGAGGATCTTCTCCAAGCCTTCTCCAGAAACCAGGATCGGCAGTCGGTCCACAACGCCTTCGTTTGTGAGGGATGGCATTAGTTTTCCATCCCAGTGGAGTGTGAGCGGTACATCAGGAGCAAACTTTTCTTTGAGCTCTGCAGCCTTTTCCTGGCGATGACGTTTTCGCTGCCGGTTGATCGTGCTCGCGCTCAACAACAATTCTCGAGTGTTCGCTCCAAGCTCCTCCGCGAATGGAAGCAGCACGTGTGGAGCTTTACGGTCACTTATGTTGGTCCGGTCCAGTGCAGCAGAAACTTGCGGGGATATGATTTTCTTCTGCGATGGTGCACGGCGGGATCGTTTTGGTGGAGGAGATGCTATCACGTCATGCTCTTCAGGCGAAGAGGACGAGGTCGAAGACTCGAGTTCAACGGTGGCCTGCCTTTCTGCGAACGCTTGACTTTCCTGTGCAGCTCGACTTCCGTCATCGTCCCTCCGCTGCTGTGTCCGTGTCTCTTTTCCACCCAGACCCGATCCATACCACCCATCTTCCCCTGCCTGCCCGGCTTCCTCTGAGCTTCAAGGAAGTCACGGTCCTCCTTGATCGTGATCTTGGACATGGCGTCGCGATGTGCTACATCGAACAAATTTTTCAGGCAAGCCACGAAATTGGCTCGGTTTTCCTCAGCTTGCCCTGTTGTCCGGGATTCTGATTTCTTCAATCCGTTGTACTCTTCGTGCAGACGCCGTACTTTCTTGAGGATATCACACGAATCAATAGTCGGAATATTCGCCTTAGAGTACTGATGTTGAACATTGAGTGCCGTCTGCCGAACTGAGAACGCCAAATCACGCGGGTTTAGCTTTGCGTGGTACTGCAAAACACACAGGACTTCCTCACGGTTCGGGAGAACACTCGATGGCAGCTCTTGAGTTGCTGGGGCTCCTACGAGCCATAACTTGTCAGTGGACCTCGTGGAAGACATCCGTAAAAAAGAAAAACAAGTCAATAAACAGAATAATAATAAAAAGGAGAATAAACACGTCAAAAACAGTATAAACCAATACTGAAACAACTTAAAACCAAGTCTATAAACAGAAGAATAATAAACAGGAGAATAAACAAGTCAATAACAGGATAAACCTATGCTGAAACCACATCTTCCCCACAAAACTGTGCGAAGCGGGATCATGCCTTCGTTGCATGGGGTGGTGCAATAGGGACAAACTTCGAAGCGTATGCGCGACAGAAGAATGTCACCGCTACAAGACTAGATATTTGCTGGTTAGTGCTTCTCATCAATTACACATGAACTGCCGGTCCGCGTTAAAATCACACTTTAATTTTTTGACGCACCTAATAATATATATATATGATATATATATATCATATATATTTATATATAAGATATATATATAGAATATATATTAGATGAGATATACTATAATATATATATATATATTATACATGATGTATATATTATATATATATAATAATATATATATATAGATATATATATATATATATTTGGGGCATATATATATAGATAATATATATATATATATATATATATTATATATATATATATATATATAAGCTATATATTATATATATATAGATATATAATCAGATATATATAATATATATATAATATCTATATATATATATATATATAAATATACATAATATAAGATATATATATATATATATATATAAATATATATATATATATATTATATATGAATATATAATATATATATATATATATATATATTACTATAATATATAATATATATATAGATATATATCATATATATATATTTATATATATCATATCTATATATATAATCCTGAATATATAATATAATATATATATATATATCATATATATCTATATATATATATTATATATAATATATATATATATATATATATAGATATATATATAATATATATAATATAATATATATAATCATATATATAATATATATAAAGATAAGATATATATATATATATATATATATATAATATATATATAATATATATATATATATAGATATATATAGATATATATTCCGTCCCTATAACGAAGGACAGTAAGGGACTAAAGAAAGGGGGGTGTACAAATTTAGTTCGGAAGTGTCCTTGTCACTACTATCTTGACAAAAAAATATGTCGTAGAAGGTGGAAACATAGAAACAGAAGAGAGTTCCAGATATTCCAGTGAAAGGGATGAAAAGAAGAAAGATAATGATAACTCTTGCATTAGGAGAGATAGAATAGGATGGGACATGAGGGGGGGGGGGGGGGGGGTGTGTGGTGGTGTGGGGGGGGGGGGGGGGGGGGGGGGGGGGGGGGGGGGGGGGGGGGGGGGGGTGGGGGGGGGGGGGGGGGGGGGGGGGGGGTGTAGAAAAAATTGTGCAGCGAGGCACGGGAGGGGAGGGAGGAATTCAGTTAGCAAGTCAGAAGAAGGAACAGTGAGCATGAAAATAATGATAAAAGATAGCAAGAGAAGCTACATTGAGGCAGTGATTTTAAAAGATGAAGGACAGTCAGTCAGGAGGAGGAGGTGATGAGACGACGAATATCTTTTGACTCAACCCTATGTAGGAGAGCTGTATGAGTAGATCCTCCCCAAACATATGAGTAATACTCATAGCATGGCATGTAGGCCCTGTAGAGAGTAAACAAACTGTGGAGAAAAAAAAAGGCACAGACACCAAACTTCCTATAAGCTGTTAGCAAGAGATGAGATGTGCGATTTCTAGTTCAGATTTTAGGAAAGGAAGTCCAGAATGTTCATTTTAGAGGAGATAGTGAGGTCATTGAAGAGAGGGGATATATCTGATAGGTTTTATCGAGTAGAATAGATGAAGAAATGGTTTTGAATCATTGAACAAACAAAGTTGTTTTGTTCCAATAATTCTTTTTGTAAATAGAAGTTCGGCGCTCGGTGACATTTCTCGTGATCACTTAGTTCTGTGAGTAGGACGTCTAAGAAACACGTTGGAAAATGCAGGGTACTGAATGCAGATAGTAAATATCCACTCCATCAGCGTTGGAGTGGATAGGACTTTGAGTTAGACTTAGAAAGATCATTAATGAATAATAGAAAGAGGAGTGGGGGATAAAAACAGGAGCCTGAGGAAAAACACCACTTATGATAGACTAAAGAGAAGAACAATACCGTCTACAGTAGCTACAATAGAACGGTTTGAAGGGAAACTTAAGATGAGGTACAGAGAGAATTTTTTTTTTTTTTTAAAACTAATGAGTGTAGTTTGAAAATTATAGATCGTTCCAGAACCGGTCAAAAAGCTTTGATATGTCAAGGAACAGCAAAAGTTTTACCGGAAACCCATATAGGAGGATGACCATGATTCAGTAGGAAAGAGCTAGAGATCGCCAATAGATCGCCCTTCTTTAAGGAAACAGACTGAACGATCAGATAAAGACTATAAGCAGGTAGATGCCAAAGAATCTAGTGTAAAGTAATATTAAAGATTAAGAAAAGGCAGAGTCAAGCTATAGAACAGTAGTGTGAAGGATGTAGAATATAGTTATTATAATGAGTAGATATGGAGAATTAGGTGGACTAAAATCACGGAAGACAAATTGCGGGGGGTTTTTGATTCACAGAAAGCTCTCTACTTATCAAAATCAGAAGGCTAAAAAATATATAGATAAAAAATATAAAAATTAATCCAGGCAGACGCATATTCAGAGTAGGTGATATCGTTCTGGCCTGCCTTCTATCCCTGGTGCTCACTCATAGGTAAATATGCAGGAATTATATATTTTATGCGGTTGTGTCACCAACTAAATACATCATCAGACAATCCGACCGACTAAAAGAGACTCATTATCTCCATGCTAATTTAATATAAAAGTATATTGAAAGACCATGAAGGGAAGGAATAGGACAAACTTATGGAGTAGAATGTTGGCATTGCGAGGAAATGATATATTATAGATAAGTAGATGCAAATTCATTACAACCATCGGATCTTTGCCACAGCTACTGGCAGATTCCTCTAACTGAGATAGCTAAAACGATAATAGGCAGTCGTACGCCTCAAGGATTGTATTATGAACACATCTTACCTGCCTGTCTAACTTTTGATGCAAGCATTCCAGAAAGTATCCACATGTCATTCGAGGATTACGCCACAGCAGCCTACCAATATGACTCGTGGTGTAATTGACGAGCAAACAAGAGCATCTGGACTAAGGACAACTCTTCGGACGGCTGGGACAAAACTCGTCAGACGCCTACAGAAAGTGGCTTCACTATCAACTGGCGAAGTATAACTTTTATAAGGACAGAGTAACATATATCGAACACACTGTGGGAAGTGTTGGTAAAAACCAAAAAAACGCTAGCATAAAAGCTGTACTAAGTTTTTATAGCCCAAACATACTCGAAAGAAAGGGTGCGGTTTCTGGGTATGTGTGGCGTTTACTTAGGTTCCTCCACTTTGTGACTGAGCCCACACCACTCACAGGCCTCACCAGCCACAAGGCTCTTTACAGTGGACCCAGAGTGCCACTAAAGCCTTTACCAACCTCAAAGCATTCTGTTGTATCCCAGGTTACTCAAAGGACCAAATTTCTATCTACTCTTCCATCTGCAGTTGACGTTAATGGAGTAGGAGTAGGGGACCCCAGTACTGTTACAAGAGAAACAGCCAGTGGCAACTTCACCTAATGGCGTAATACTCCACCAACTAAATCCACATAACCCATATTAACTGTCAAGAAGGAAGGTCGAGTACTGATATGCACTGAATAAGTTGAGTGTTATAGTTCCACCACCGTCAGTGATCAAACAGTAAACAATCCATATTACCATTCATAACCAAGTTAAGCTCCAGAACCAAACGTTATGCTGCGATGGTGTTACACTCCATGCTTTCAAACACCGACGGCACCACGTAAAGGCGTAGACACTATAATAGCGGATGCTCTCTCCCGTGTAACAACTCCTAAACCTAAACGCGAACGTTGCTTCAAACTGCCACGTAAGTCATTCGATCCCCATCTACTGCTTACTCTAGTTGTTCATCCCGATCGGAGCTTCGGTGTGTCAGTTCGGACTTCAAGTTCTACTAAGCCAACCCAAGAATATCGCGCCGGATTTTATTATAGAGCAGAGGGAACCGCGACTCTTCGCCTGGTGTGATCTGCCCGACTTTGTTCGCCTCATCGGTATCTACTGTCATCATGGAGCTTGTTGTACGCTTGTAGCCGTTTAATTGGTGATTCAAAATTTATATGGTTTTCTCTTCCGTAATAGTTATGTGTGTGTGTGTGTGCGTGTGTGCGTGTGTGTGTGCGTCTGAACTATTGGGTATTTTCAACTATGTTTATTTGAGTGTTCTACTTGTGGTGAAATATCACTGTTTGCGGGACTGCAGGTATTCATTGTAAAGAACTGGCAGGTCATGATTTTATGATTACATAAGGATCACCTACAAGCAAAGGAACCACTAAACAAATTCAGAACACTTTAAGAAACCATCTGAAGCACCCAATACTCCTTAAGTACTAATCACAAGCACATATCTTGGTTTAAACACGTATTTGGTATTCCATTCTGCTTAGGTTCTCTTTTTCTAAGAAATCACGAATGTAGATCAAAAAGGGATGAGCTAAAAATAGTTAAGGCTGTGCCAAATATTTGGTGAGTCAAGGTCGTCGCGCGTGGAAAGAATGCCCCTACGTAACTATTCGTACACCACGTGATGGGTACATTCCTTATTTTTATCTAGTCAATATGTATCTATAAGTACTTTAATTGAATATAACTATCATTCGCCTGATCAGTCAAAACTGGATAGTTGCAAAACAATTAAGAAACAAGTTTATAAGTTTTCCAAAAGTTATGATAAACAAATAGGTCGATAAGGGCTATATTCAAGATTTTTGCGATCCGTTGCACGGGCGGCAACAGACAAGAATGGAGCGCCAGCACACTCAATGGAGCGTTTCCATGCACCATCAGGCACCACGCCTCTGCCCTTATCCCTCATATTTCTGCCCAGACCATTACAAGTGAGTTTTCACATAACCGAGGAGATAACAGACATACCACTGGAATGCCTACATATCAGTTTAAATCAAATTAGGGTGGCAGGAAGCATTATATGGTTGTGATAAACTTGTGAGGAGGATTGGGGTTGTGGTGGTGCTAAGCCATTCAGCCCGCCAGTCTAGTGGCGGGACGTTCAAGTACTCACAGGCATCACAAAACTCCATTTTTCAACAACAAACGCCTTTTGACAAGTGGCGAACACTAACAAAGCTATATTCTTATGTCAGAAAATTATGAAAAATAGGGCTAGTAAATGAATTAGATATGGTTAAAAACAGTCAAAATACTGATGCCGCCTTGGACTCGCTTGTGTGTACGTCTGGACAGCTCTCCACGGGCCGGCAGTTGACACACAATTCTTGGACATTCCACGTCAGGTTAGACTGTCGGCAATATACACCTGCCGGGGACTCGACGAGCATTCTTGCTATAGCCCTAAATTGCATTCATCAGATTTCTTTTCATATCCATGTAATCAGAAAGAAACACATACTTATCTATTTCAACATATGTTAATAAACCGTTGCATTGGAAATCAGAATAAACAGTCGACATTTCTCAAAAAATCTGAGAGACACCTCCTTGGTGAAAAAACCGTTGAGTGAGCTGCTCCATGCGTACTTTACCACGGAAGCCGAAAATGCCATAAGCTGATGTGAAACATTCTTTAGGGATGACAGTTTTATCTGCACGGAGGTTTACCTGAACAAATCCCTAGCCTTGAGTAAGGTTTTCCGAGAATAGAGCGTTGTGAACAAGAATCATAACATACAGAATGTGCGGAGCTGATAGACTAGTGAGTGTAAGCCTTGGGCTCTCGACATAACATTTAACACCCTTTCCACGCAGAACAGTTGCACTTAAGTTTTTACGGAATTCAGAGTCTAGCGTTTAGCATATTCAAAAGATATTCTTTAAAATCATGAGGGTCGCCATGGTAGAGTCATTTGGAAGTCCATGATAAGCCAAGATAAGGTTTTAAGCTTTTTCCCATAGCCGCGGGACAGTCAAAGGAGTGAATGCTTGTGAGAACATAAGTTGTTTCTTTTAAGCCAGAATCACGGACCACCTCAACCATAGAGGTTGATGATAGCGGTCAGTGAAAAGCATTAATGTGATCCCAAGAGAACGGCACTTGTGTGTGATATCGACTCTTACATCTTTGTCAGAAAGTAAAGCTGGGAAAAAACAAAATGGCTGGGCTGTACTTCACTTGGGGGACTACCAAATGCTCGGATAAGGAGAGGAACGTGCTTACCCATCTTCATATTCCGCAGCGCCGTTTAGTCTCGTCTCATCATTTTCGAAGGCAGCTTTGATATTCTTTCCCTGTCTGGCATCCACCGCCCATCGCGTAGCTCTCACACTGCGGCGAATCAACGGAAGACCTTGAGAAGAACATCTATAATGCAAGGGGCAATACCGCTCAAGCATCACCACGGAACCCCATCGTTGGCGGCGTGTTGCAGGAGAAACAAGAGTTTATATTGATATGGAAACTTGCCTTATATCGGGGACATGACAAGGTGCGCTTCTGGTGAGCGTCATCAGCCGTGCCTTCCCAGAGGCAGTTGTGGAGATCAAGGAAGGGAGTTAGTCAGGTTGTAATGCTCTTCTCTAAACGTCACTCGCGCTTGCACCACTGAAAATATATAAAACAAATTAAAATATTCGCATGAAAAGTTGCAAATTAATTGTTATTTATCCATCCTGCTACGGACCTGTCCAAATGCTCCGCTCTCTCGCGCGTCTCGCGTCGCTCTCTCTCTCTCTCTCGCTCGCGCTCCGCGCTCGCTCTCTCTCTCGCGCTCTCGCTCTCGCGGCGCGCTCGCTGCGCGCTCTCTCTCTCTCGGATATTTGAGAGATAGATATAGAGAGAGATAGAAGATAGATAAGATTATGAGATATACAGCTAAGAGAGAGTAGAGATGAGAGAGAGAGTGGTAGAGAGGGAGTATAGAGTATAAAGAATAGAGAGAGGAAGCTATAGAGTATCTAATAGATGAGATAGAGAGACATAGATATAGATATAAGAGAGAGATAGATGAGATAGAGATAGATAGTAGATATGATATATATAGACTGTAGATATAAGGTATGTAGATATGAGAGAGAGAGGTATATATAGATGTACTATATAGAGAGTTTATATATGTAGATGCATATATAATATAGAGATAAATATAGTAGGAGATAGATAATATAGTACTAGATCAGATTATATGTGATATATAGATAGTATAGATGTAGGCAGTAGAGTATAATGAGAGATGATAGGATAGAGAGATTATGAGAGATAAGATATAATATATGAGTAAATATGTATAGAGAGACAATATGATCATATTATAATATATATATATATAGATATATAGATAAGAAGATAGATATAGAGATATGGAGAGTATATAGATAC
This sequence comes from Chionoecetes opilio, assembly GCA_016584305.1. Classification (NCBI taxonomy): domain Eukaryota; kingdom Metazoa; phylum Arthropoda; class Malacostraca; order Decapoda; family Majidae; genus Chionoecetes; species Chionoecetes opilio. The sequence continues at coordinate 78,073 of JACEEZ010015770.1, forward strand.
ATATAGATAGATAGAGAATACGATGAGAGAAGTAATATATACGATATTAATATAGAGATAGTATATATATATGATACACAGATAGAGCATAGAGATATAGATATATAGATATATATAAGAGAATAATTGATTAGAGATATAGATATATATTAGAGAGATATATACATAGTATATATATATAGATATATATATATATGTATATATATAAATATAATATATATATATCTATATATATATAATCTATATAGATATATATATATATAGATATATATATATAGAATATATATATATATATATAGGCAATACTTTCTCAATGAGGGAATCGAGATCTTATAATGAAGATATAAACAGCGCGGTAGAAACACTCTTGACGTTTATTTGAAGTTTTCCGGCTATACATAAGCCTCATCCAGCTCCTAAATCGGATACAATGTTTTTTGTTAAAAACAATGAAAAATACAAATTATAAAATTATTTGCCGTTTAAAATGGCTAACCTAAAATCAAAATAAAATAAGAATAAAAATTATAAACAGTAATAAAAAAATACTACACTACCAATCAACACGCAGTGGAGTGTGGGATTCCCACATGGTCTAAAAGCACACGAGCGGGTTGAGGTGCCCTGTGCGCAGAGGACGTTTGTGGTTGTGGGTGAAGGGGCCTCAAAATATCACCGGGTGGAGTCGTGGAGCTTGTGTGTAAATATAAAGTCTGCGTTTGTATTGGGTGGCTGAGGCTCGGAATGACCCGAATGGCTGAAAATGGTGGTTGGACACGGTTTTCCAGTCCTGTGATGCAGTCCCGATGCTCCGCCGATCATAGTGGTGAGGTTGGCGTTTGGTCTGCCGAACGTGCTATATGGGCAGACCAAACGCAACCTCACCACGAGGATCGCGGAGCATCGGGGACTGTCTCACAGGACTGCAACCCGTGTCCAAACCACCATTTTCAGCCATTCGGGATCATCGGGATACACACAATCTCCCACGACTCCACCCGGTGGATATGTGAGAGCCTCCTCACACCACCACAAACCGTCCCTCTGCGCACAGGGTACCTCAACCCCGCTCGTTTGCTTTAAGACCATGTGGAACCCACACGCCACTGCGATGTGACTTGGTAGGTGTAGATTTTTATTACAGTTTGTAATTTTTATCTATTTATTTTATGGAGGTTAGGCATTTAAGCGGCAAATAATGTATAATGTTCTCTTCCTTTCCCCCCCCCCAAAAAATGTATCCGAGTTTAGCTGATGATGGCTAGGTAGCCGAAACGTCAAATAAAACAAATCAAGATGTTGTTACCGCGCTTGGTTTAATCTCATTATAGATATATATATATAGATGAAGAGTATATAGATAGAGATGAAGATATATAGATATAAGAGATATATATATAGAGGTAATATAGATAATGGATATAATATATAGATAGACTAGATATGTAGATAGATGGTATATATATATATATAAGATATATATATATATATATATATATATATATATGATGGATAGAATTAATCGTATGATATAATGTAAGAGGGATATATATAATGATAGAGAGAGATATAGAGTTAGATAGATATAGTAATATAATATAGAGATATATATAGAGAGATATATAGATATATGTAGATCTAGTTATTGATATATATGTATATCTCTGGTATATAGATGGATATAGTATATATATAATATATATATATAAACTATATATATATATATACATATATATATGATATATATATATATATATATAGAATATATAATAGATATATATATATATAATATAGAATATATAGATATATATATATACCAGATATATATATATATATATATAATATATATATATATATATATATATATATGATATATATACCTATATATATAAAATATATATATAAATATACCTAAGATAAATATATATATATAAGATATATACTATATATAATATATATATGATATATATATTATATTTATGTATGTTATGGTTCCCCTTAAAATGTCTATTCTGTATTATTATTAAATGTATGTTTTTATATATGTAATTATATTGGGTATTATTAATATGTGTGTATTATTGATTAGGTAATCTAAGATATGTAATAAAGAATAGTGTTAATTGATGAAATTATCGCGACGTGTCATGATGATGACGTATGGTGGGTGACGTGTTCAGAAAGGGTTCGTGAAACGCTGAACCCATGCGGGTAGGCAGACAGGTTTTGGACGTCGTGAAGGAAGACTTCCTTCCTGTGTAACCCTGCAACACACTGGAGTATTGTTCCACCTTTTATATATATTGTTATTTATAGGATTGTGTAGAGCTCACAACAAAACTGTACTGTGTGTTAACTGTGTATTACTAGTGGTATTCCTGCTGGGTAAGCAACTAAAGTTAGCACTTTAGGTTAAAGTGGTGTGGTATGTATGTGTCTAGTGTAGTGAACATTTATAAACAATGAAATAACTTGTAAACGGATCACTTTGGTTTCGTTTCCTTGAACCCAGTTAGTTGAATATGGCATAACAATATATATATATATATGTTATATATAATATAGTATATATATATATCATATGTATATATATAGAGATATATAATATATATAGATATGAAGATTCTATAGTATAGTATATTATATATAAGATATGGGATAAATATATATATATATATATATATATATATATGATAAATATAAATGTATATATATATATATAGATAGAATATATATATATATATATATATAGTATAATATAGATATATATAATAATAGATATATATATAGATATATGTTAATAAATATGGAAAGATATATAGATATGTATATATATAAGTATTATAGATATATATATATATATATATATATAGGATATATAAAATATATATTTTTTATAATATATATATGTATAGTGCAAAATAATTTATAACGTTGACTTGCATTTTAACAAAAACATCTTGTATCGATTTAGGCTGATGAGCTTATGTATAGCCGAAACGGTCGGAATATAAACAATCAAGATGTTTCTACCCGCGCTGGTTTATATCTCTCATTATATATATGTTAGTATAAGTTTATAGGATATATATAGTAGAGAGAGAGAGATATAGAATAGAAGAGATAATATATATAATAGAGATAGATAGAGGATAGAGAGAGAGAGGGAGATATATATATGTATATTATTATAGATATATATAGATATGTATATATATCTATAATATGAGATATATAGTATATGAGGAGATA
>JACEEZ010015771.1:0-7500 GCA_016584305.1 Chionoecetes opilio
CTTTTTTTACATCACAGGAACGGCCAAGAGCACAACAAAAATGGGTAACACAAAGCCCGCTTAGTTGGGCAGCCCTATAAAGAAGACAGTAAGAGAAAAAAATAAAAACAGAGGGTGTGAGCCAATTTATTTCTGGAGGTGTCTGTTACTCTTCTTTTGAAAAGATTTAAGTCATAGGAAAGTGGAAAAATAGAACAAGAAGAGAGTTCAGAGTTTACCAGTGAAAGGGATTGAAAGGGTAAAGATACTGATTAACTCTTGCATTAGGAAGATGGACAGAATAGGGTTTGAGAATACGAGTAGAAAGTCTTGTGCAGCGAGGCCGCGGGAGTGGGGGAGGCATGCAGTTAGCAAGTCAGAAGAGCAGTGAGCATGAAAAACGGTAGAAGAGAGCAAGAGAAGCAACATTGCGGCGGTGTTTTAAAAGTTTGAAGCCCAGTCAGTCAGAGGAAGAGGAGTTGATGGGGACTAAAAGCTTTTGACTAAACCCCTGTTTAGGTAAGCTGTTGAGTGGATCCTCCCCAAACATGTGAGACATACTCCATACATGGACGGATAAGGCCCTGTGAGAGCAAGCAATTGGAGAGGGGAAGTTGAAAAACCAGCGAGTAATCAAATCCGCGAGCCTGAAACCCGCGAGCATGAAGGGTTTACTGTATACGATATATATGTAAGAGGGTTCTCATACATGTGTTTATAAAATTTGTGGTAAAAAAATAGAACTATGTTTGGGAATAAATAAGGAATGATGGTTATAAAGTGTTAAGTGAGCAAATGCTGCTAGATATACATTCTATTGTATAACGATAAGATAAACTTCTCTGCATTTGTTTTGTAAATGATTAATCCAAATGTCAATTATAGCAACTAGCATTAAAAAACACATCTGAAGGACTGGTCATTAGCAAAGAAGGCTGTGTTCATAATCACAACAACTAATCTGACAAATAAACTGATGTCCGGGGTCATCAATTAAGGCATCCTAACCATCCAAACTATCAAGCAGCGTGTACAGACGTCCCCACCACTAACCCCCACACCTTCCCTCCCTTGCTCTGCAGCTACAACGTGGTTTTTCTTCATCACCACCTCCCTGATGCCCATGCTGGTGATGCTGTGGTTCTACTCCCCATGGGCCATGAGCTGTGGGGCAGTCGCAGCATCGGCGAGCTGTCGGACCGGCAGGCGACCAGCATCCGCTCCAAGAGAAGGTGAGTGTGCTGCGGGGAGGAAGAGGGACGCAGTGAGGGGATGAGGCAAAGAGAGAGATATAGAGAGATAGATAGAGAGATAGAGAGATAACGGAAAGGGGGGGTTGTAGGTGAATGAAGGGTGAAGGGAATCAGGGAAAGAAGGAGGAAGGAAGGAAAAAATGTCGTAGGAATTGATATGTGAAGGGAGCATAGAGGGTGTGTGTGTGTGTGTTGTGGGTGTGTGTGTGTGGTGTGTGTGTGTGTGTGGGTGTGTGTGTGTGTGTGTGTGTGTGTGTGTTGTGTGGTGTGTGTGTGTGTGTGTGTGTGAGAGAGAGAAAAAAATGTAGGAGGGGGAATGGAAAATAAAATCAGAGAGGGAAGGAGGACAGATTTATAGTAGTGTGAATAAGGGGGAGTGAGGGTGACGCCTTGTGAGGGGAACAAAAGGGGAAAAAGAGGGAAGGAAGCAGTGCAGGGTAAGGAATAGCAGGGACATGAGAGGATCGATTGTGAGGGACTGTGAGCAAGGTGAGGGAAGGGAGGAAAGGGGGGGGACAGAGGAGAGGCACTTGCATGAGAGTAAAACAAATGGAAAAAAGACAGGAAAAAATCCTTTGTGCAGTCATTATCGTCATTACTGCCGTTACTGTTGCCATTTTAATTTTCGCTTCTTTCACTTCCTTCACCGAGGTCTGAGAATAAAGCAATACGAATTGGATGGAAAAAAAAGGTAGTACAATTCGCCGAGTACGCAACACGTTACGAGTCGCCGTTTAACGCTTCTATTAATGAAACACTTCTGGATTCAAAGTATTTAACGGTGCGCTTTGCTGCTGCTTTCATCCATGACCTTTGATTTCGAGCGTGAGTGTGGCAAACGATCGCTATTGGCGGCTCACGGGTTTGTCATACCTATTTGCCTCGGTTTCCTACACGTATAATTATCAACAGTAAAAACATTCTTGAAGCACCGCCTTCCGTGGCCTCCCGGTGGTAGACAGATATATGCACTGAACCGGCTAATATTACGTAGAAAACTATATGCTGCGCAATATTCTACGGGAAAATACTGGAACATACTGTACCATTACTGGAATATCATACTGGCAAATTTGCCTTGCTAACCTTTCCTTCTATAACGAGATAGCATGAATAGTTTCTCCTTAATGGCCTCGTGAGTGCCGCTTTTAGCACGTCGTTTGGGATCGTGAGAATGTTGTCTCCCATGCTTGGCGACCTTAGTGTTCCTTCCTCGCCGCCGGGGTGACTTCCTCCCATGTGTGTCCTCCCCTTCCCCACCCGGTCACGAGCGTCAGTGCGGGACATAATGACCACTGATAAGGCATTTCTTTGATAAGGAAATCAAATCAGAAGTGAAGAGCACTCACAGAAGATTAAAGAAGAAAAAGTTTGGCACATCAAACCGCCATAAGGAAAAAATAACAGATATTCAAACATCAAATACTATTAGTTAACGTATGTCAGCAAAGCATGTCCTTATAATGTACTAATGATATACTTAGTGTCGGGCTGACGGAATATTACTGAAGGGTGGAGCGTTATATTCGCACGCACGCACGCACGCACGCACGCACGCACGCACGCACGCACGCACACAGATTAGATTAGATATTTTATTGACCACACCAATACAAAGAAAATTCACATACAACATATCCTATGGTCCAACAAAAGAATACATAATTATGATGAATAACTAAATTATAAATCTTCATTCAACCTAAAGATTTACGCATATATCCGTAATATTTTGTATATAGCTGTACACACATCATCATCGGTCTTTGTTTTTTGAGAAATAAATCATAGATACTTTTGATACAATAAACGTTGCGAACATCACTAGACAAGGGACACTCAGCCATGACATGTTTTTTCGGTCTGTATCTTCCCGCAGGGACACAGCCTCTCAGCCCCCGGGAGACGGCCGCGTCCCCCCCTATTCCACCTGCCTGCCTCTATAGCTAAAGAGTGAGCTGACACACGGAAGCGTGTAAAAGTATCTAATAATTCACTGATGTTATGTTTTTCAATATACAAAGATGCAACTTTTAAGTTGGGATTCATGACATTTAAGTAGGTTATTCTTCTTGGTGATGCAGAATGCATGATGTTATTTTTTAAATGTATCCATTTCTACTGCACAGTCATCAATATTATTGTTTAATAAGATCTGGACACATAAGTCTTGGTATTATATCTCGTGTCCAGTACGATTCGCAAAGCAAATCCTAAAGGGTCATCATCCATCCCCAGATCGCTCCGCGTACATATTCGCAAAAACTTTCTTTTTCTACTTTTAACAAAAAACTTGCATAGGTGGACACCCTGACTCGATGTAACAAAGATCATTACAAGTCGTACCCCGGACTCCCAGCATCTGTTTAAGTGACCAGTTATATAGTTTTTAAATATTGGTTCAAATCTGATTCAGCCACGACTCACAACCATACAAGACAGCAGATAATGCTACCAGCATCAAACACCCCTTCTTTACAATGAAGGGCACGTCATTATTTTTTTGCAAAAAGGAAACAAAATTATTAAAAAGAGCCATCTTATCCTGAGCGTGAGCCCTGCCCGCCGACGACGCAGAAACCGTCTGCCGTGAAGGGTGAGCCGAGGTAAGTGTAGCGTTGACAGTGATTCACAACCAGTCCCTCTACAATCATAGGAAGCCTGTCAGCATCCGAACCCCCAGATAACCATGAAATTAGTCTTAGTCTTATTCACTTTCATGCCATAATTCTTACAAAACTGACCCCAGCAATGACAACTTCCTTATCATGTTTGCCCTACTCTCGATAAACAATACCGTATCGCCATAAGGATCAACAAGTGTAACCATGACAAAAAACCACTGAATCACAATTCCTTTACAATTTTAATTAGATCATTAACGTAGATGATAAAACAGTAAACATGATGTAGGAGAACCTTGCCTTACCCCTATAGTTGTGGCAATCAATGCTGTTCCTAAAAATGCTGTTATTAACATTATACATGGCAAAATATGCCCCCAACATTACTGCCCGGCAACCTAACCTCTTCAAAACAGTGAAAAGCAAAGCTTCTGGGTACAAGGTCATACGCCTGCGAGAAGTCTACAAATGTTATATAAAACATTCTTTCTTCCTTAGCAGGTCTGTAGTAGACGTAAGGTGACAATATGTTCTACGCAGCCGCGATCCTTCTGCGCTCCCGCCTGCTCTCGAAAAGGCTTGAATCACTGGTTCAGTCTCGCGCACAATATCAGATCATAGAGCTTGCGATCGAGTTCATGATACTATTCCCCTGTTTTTTTCTTGGGTCTCTACGATTTCCTTTCTTAAAAATCGTCACCAATTTAGCATTAGTCCACGAAACTGGATAAGAGGCAGAAGTAAATACCATGTAAATAAACCTGTGATTAAGAATATCCATTGTGCTGGGAGGCTTTGAAATATACCGGAGGAACCCCGTCCCGGGCCACAGGCTTTATTCAGCTTATATCTTAATCTGGGTGTTCACTTCATCATGAAATATGGGGTCGTCCCCGGATAGGTATACTAACATTCGTGGAGAGATCAAATGACCTATGCAGATAATCACAACATGTGAACTATTAGCATAAAACTCCCGAAATTCCTGGTCAGATGGAGACATGTCATCACGTACACTATCTTGCATCATTCCTTTCCAATTTATCGCCTTCCAGACCCGTGATTTTTCTTTTCCTGCAGAAGCCTTTCCCATCTACCAACTCCAGTATCGCCCCATACAGACTCACTCCTCATTCTGGCATTATCCCTACACAAACAAGCACATGTATACAATGTCTCAGACACATCATGAGCAAATACATCAAAAATCAGCATTACCATCTGGTGGTGGGTTTTTAGACATACATTAACAAATGCATCAATGTCCAATTTACAAAATGTTACAGGTCTACTACATTTACATTATACTACTATGTATTAACCATGGCAGCTCGAGCCAACTGACCCTGGAGTGAGGCGTGACCACCTAGGTGACTAGCACGAGCAAGCAAAGAGTCAAGGGTATGGTTTGGTAACATCACATCTAAAGATATCGGAGCGTGATCTGATGGTAGCCAGTCTGTTGATACACATCGTTTTTCTACATACTCGACTATAGTCTATTCACTTAAGCTGGATTCTTGGAGCTGCTCGATGCCTACCCGAGTATGTAAGGACGTCGCTGATTGGCTGATGCTACCAAAATACCACCACCATCACCACCCAGCCCGCGTGCATCAGCCAATCAGCGACGTCCTTACATACTCGGGTAGGCATCGAGCAGCTCCCAAGAATCCAGCTTAAGTGAATAGACTATAGCTGGTGCGATACAATGGCGGCATCCAGCTCAGACAGCCGCTGCTCTCCTTTCTTGAATGTTTTCTTACTAGGTAAATTCTTAATCCTTGCTTGTAAATTATTAAGCACAAGCAATGCGTTGCCCAAACAGAAAGATAACAGAACGTGCGCGTTGTCATTCGGCGTCGGCACGTCATCAGGAATGTGGGGATACGTATAGGAATCACTATTAGGCATTTCGCTAGCCAACGGCAGGTCTCGCACACCCCTACCAAACCTGGCGTTAAAGTCATCAACAACACAAAATATATTATCACAGGTTTTATCAGCAATCTTTTCCTGGATTTCGGAGGAATGACTGAAATGTAAAGTAAGTTGAGTCACTTGGCGGAATATAACAGAAGCCAAATATTACTTCTGGCGCACATCGCAATTGCATCCATACTTGGTCTACAATACTTGCATCTACATTGAATACCTCCTTCGATAAGTAGTCTTTCACCATCACAACTGTCCCACCCCGTTTGAGCATTTTCTTTACACGAAACTCTTATATGCAAACATACCCTGGGAGACAAGTGTGAATCGGAGTTTTCACTTCATTAAAGACACAATGTCAAACCGGAGAAGGAAAAGTCATCACATCCTCTTTTTATTTAGTTCTAGCGCCATTTATGTTCCAAGAAATAATCTTCACTGCCCTACTTGATTGGTGTGGTCTACCTAAAAACTCTGCAAGTTCCACTGATCAATAACAACACCATCTCTGTACAACTTTTTCTCTCTTGCGTTTAGGTAAACTTGGCATCCAACATTCTCCGGCCGTTCCTTTTCTCTCTTCTCTGCCCCACAGCCGCTCCTTTCTCCTCTGACACTTGGGTGAACGTCTTTTTTGATGTAAATCTTGCTGTACCTTTCACCCACTGTCTTAAGGGTTTTTGCTTTTTAGAATCTTGTCCCGTACATCCCTGGTCTGCACACTGACGAGGAGGGGCCGCCGTCGAGTGCCGCGCTGCCCTGCTTCATCGCTGATTTTCCCGAGTCGACGAACAGCCAGGAAATTGCTCTCGATACCTGCCGCCCTCCATACTTTGTTGATTTTGTCCGGATCAGTTGTCGCACCGTCCAAGCTCTCGCTGCCTTCTGGAATGCCCAACACGACTACGTTGCATTCACGCTCTTTTCGATCTATATATTCAAGGTAGCGCTGCTGCCGGGCAATCACTTCCCCCTGCTTATCCACTTGCTTTTGTAATTCGCCAACCTTCGATCTCATATCGGCGTGTAGGGATGCTAGTGCGGTCTTCATCGTGGTTATCTCTTCTGTTAGATCGGTCAGCTTCTGTATAACAGTCTGCAGTGCACCGCCGTCAGTATCAGTAGATGACAGGATACTCTCTATCAGTTCATCTTTCTTCAAACTATTTAGCTGATTACGTTGTAACTTGGGTAGTTCATCGAGTGATTTTGCCATTTTTATTGCTAGAGAAGGCAACGTATGCAGGATGTTCTTTATCAGGATCAGGTCAGATATACTTCACCAGATGGTTACCAAGGACGCGTTGCTATGGCCCAACTGCGCATGCGCAAGTCTGGGCTGGGGCGGCCAGGGAAGTAGTGGCCTGGGCACTTCAATTTGTCACTCTTTATTTGGCAAAGTCCAAAGCGTACTACATCTCAAAGCATGACATGAACTGCCCTGGCATACTCATAGACACTGTGAAGCCCACCTCATGGCTGCAGAAGTAGTATTAAGACGTAATTTGGCCACAAAAGTCAGGAACACTTCTGCCCGTTGTTTTGCTGTTCGCAACGCCCTCTATATCACACACACAAAACACACACACACAAAACACACACACAACACACTCACACACACACACACTCACACTAAACACACACTCACACTAAAAACACACACACACACACACACACACACACACACACACACACACACAAGAGACCAC
>JACEEZ010015771.1:12500-16076 GCA_016584305.1 Chionoecetes opilio
AGTGAGAACCATAAGTCCACTTAAATCTTTCTGCACCGTCGAGTGGCCTAAGAACACCCACATGCTGCCCATTAACTCTATCTTCGATTGCAAGTGCAGCGGAGGACACACGGGGGCGGCATGAGCCTCTAATCACAGGCGTCACTATAAAAATCCTGCCTGCGCCACCACTGGCGAGGGCCAACCATCACAGCCCTAAAGTGACCTACCATCCCAGCCCTGGAGGTCACTGCCTACAAGCGCTATAGGCATAGATGTACAAAAAACAAAAAAAATCCATTATTACTTCTACTACTACTGCTACCACCACTACTAATTATGCTAATTGATTGTAATGGTAATACCAAGGAAGTGGCCTTTCACCCTTTTAGCGTCGCAATGCTTAATAATCAAAGTGAAAATGAAAATAAGGTCTCGCGGTTCTCACTCTGTCTGCCGCAACGTATACCCTGCTGTGTATCCTTTAACCCGCAGCTGCAATGCTTCAAAGAGCGCTATTTCGGTCTTATGAAGTGACACTAGCCAACAAAGACAACGATTCCTGATCCGCGATAAAAAGAAGTCATGACGCATGACATCTCTTATATCAACATAAAATATTGAACCGTTTCTGGTCCACACCATGTCAAGGATACAGAATTCAAGGACAGTCTTCTCTCAAAGGACATTGGAGAACCTTACACTCCAATCATCCCAGAACGAAAATATTTACATTGGAAGCTACGTAGTTTGGATTCCAGGACAATGCATAGAATCTGCACGCCGCTCTCGTCCCCTTCGATTTTATTATGGATGCATTATACCACACACGGCTTGCATTACCCTCTCCAGCCCCATCTATGCAGCCCATTCAACACACTAATCATATTTGTGCTGGTATCTCTCTGTCTGTATACACTGGTTTGTTTGTGCCTCTATCCTCCTATAACACTATATCTCTGTATCTCTGTCTGTATACACTTGTTTGTGCTTCTATCCTCCTATAACACTATATCTCTGTCTGTATACACTTGTTTGTGCTTCTATCCTCCTATAACACTATATCTCTGTCTGTATACACTTGTTTGTGCTTCTATCCTCCTATAACACTATATCTCTGTATCTCTCTGTCTGTATACACTTGTTTGTGCTTCTATCCTCCTATAACACTATATCTCTGTATCTCTCTGTCTGTATACACTTGTTTGTGCTTCTATCCTCCTATAACACTATATCTCTGTCTATATACACTGGTTTGTGCTTCTATCCTCCTATAACACTATATCTCTGTATCTCTCTGTCTGTATACATTTGTTTGTGCTTCTATCCTCCTTTAACACTATAGCTCTGTATCTCTCTGTTTGTATACCCTTGTTTGTGTTTCTATCCTCCTATTACACTATGTCTCTAAATCTCTCTGTCTGTATACCCTTGTTTGCTTTATGTCCCTATCCTCCTATAACACTATATCTCTAAATCTCTCTGTCTGAATGCACTTGTTTACGTTTCTTTCCTCCTATTACACTATCTCTCTGTCTGTATACACTTGTTTGTTTAATTAAGTGTCTATCCTCCTATTACACTATATCTCTGTATCTCTGTCTGTATACACTTATTTACTTGGGTCTATATCTCTTTATACTTTTATTACACTACCTCTATGTCTATATATATACTTGTTTGTTGATGTCTCTATCCTCCTATTACACTGTTTATGTCGCTATCTATCCTCCTACAACACTATATATTTGTGTCCACGTCTGTGTCCTCAGGTTCCGGGCGTACTTCAAGGAGGTGGTGCTGCAGTGTGTGTGTCTGCAGTGCCACCGCCGCCCCCCCAGCTACGACGGTTCTCCCACCCAAGAGAGGCGACACGTGCACGTGCCCTGCGACGACCCTTCCTCCCGCTCTCGCTCAGGTCAGTGCCTTATTGTACTGATGTTGATGTTTGATGTTTGAATAATTTCGTCGTATCGACGCAGCTGAGATGGATCTCCGCTGTAACCAGACAGCTCTCTCACAAACTACCCCTAGAGAGCTCTCTGCTAGTGCTTATAATGTTGGCCGAAGCCAGCACCACGGGAGGCGGGCTACAAACCCCCGGCTAACACCCGGTACCCAATCACTGCTGGGTAGACAGGGGCTCGGGTTTTAAGGAAACAGCCCAACTGTTTCCGCTCCGCCCGGGGATCGAACCCGGGACTTCTCGGTTGTGAATCGAGCGTGCTTCCCCTACACCACGGAGTACCCGTGCACGAGGCTATCTAATTAACATCCAAAGGGGCGACACAAGCGTACGTAATGCTATTGTATTCTTGTAGAGCTTTGTCAATTATTCGTCCTAGCACCCAGACACAGACATAATTTGGGACATCTAGAGTTAATTAACATCCAAAGGACAAAAAAACACAAACACCCGTAATGATATTGTAGATTTGTGTCAATTTTTCGTCCTATCACCCAGATAATCACCACCTTAAGAATGAAAAATAACTCTTTAAAAAAATTTCTCAAAGTAGGTTTACGTTTTTTATAGTAGATATTCGTCATTAAGTCTTCATTAACGTTTTTCTTAATTTATGTTTTATAATGTGATCAGTTTCCCGTCTCATAAGTCATTTATATATATCTACTCTTATAAATACCGAATAATTGCTACTTCTCTTTCTATCCACACTGATTATTGTGGTTATATAAAATACTTCTGCATTTACCAACTACATACCTATACGTCTCTACCATAATATTGCTTTAAAAAATATTCTACTCACTGCTATATCATAATACCCTGCTCGCCCCCCTAAAGCATTCAGGTTGCCATCTTTAGCTTATGTTTCCAGACATACATTATGAATTCCACCGCACTGCAGGAACACATTATATCGTAGGGGGTACGAGAAAATTAAATAGTCCATGATACAGTTGCAGGTATAATTTTTTGGCATGGGAGGAGGAGGAGGAGGAGGAGGAGGAAGAACACACAGGGAACAAGAGCAACAAAAAAAAGAGGAAGATGAGGAGGCAGAGAGAAGAAGAAAAGGAGAAACGAGAGAAGAGGAGGAGGAGGAGGAGGATTTCATAGGAAATTTCATAGGAATAACAGACACCAGGAGACCTATTGGTCCATGACGAGGGTATCTGCTGAACTACATACTACAACTATCAACTACTTGTAAAAAAACAGTGGAAAATGATACCATGTCCTTAAAAGAAGATAGGAACACGGAAGTTTCGTAGTGCAGAATAATAGGGTATGAAATATACTAACTACAACTACCACTACCACTACAGCTAATCGATCCGGGGGACTAAATATGAATTCGCAGGGCACTATCAATACCCATTTTCTTTACAGTGGGGCGTCAAGCCTGTTTTTAAATTATTATTGTGCTGGCTTCGACAACATTTGCTGGTAACTTGTTCCATCGATCAACGACTCTCACATTTAAATAATTTTTACGGAGATCAGTGATGCAACGTTTTCCGTTTAGTTTTAAACCCCTTATTTCTTGTTGTCATTGAGTTGAAATCTCTTGATTAATGACATCAAATCCTTTTAGGTCTTAAGGTTTATCAAGTCCCCAGGATTACGATCCT
>JACEEZ010015772.1:0-31286 GCA_016584305.1 Chionoecetes opilio
ATTATATAATAATATAAAAATTATATATATAAAAAAATTAAATATATAATTATTTTATTATATATATATATATATATATTATTTTTATATATATATTTTAGTTAATGTAAGTTACGAAAAAAGTTACTTTTTTGCACGAGATCTGAGGTCCCGTTACCTGAGGTAGAAACAAAACCCTTCCTCCCCCTTTCCGTCCGCTTGGTCTTTCTGGTAGGAGTCACACCACCAACCCCTTTTCATCCACGCCAGTCGGAGTCGTCCCCCAGATAGTCGGGTTTCGCCCGTACCTGAAATGTGATCCCGTGGGAATTGCGTGCAAAAGCGTTTTTTATTAAAGGGGCATCTATAGGGTCTTAATAGACAAAAAAAATTTGGGTGGCAATTTTATTTGAAGTTTTTGGGTTTTGGGGGGGTTTAAAAGGGGGGGTACCGTCTTTTCGCAGTTTATCGCCCGAAATGAAAGCGCTAAATTGATATAACTATTTTTACTCTTAAAATATTAATGGGAAAAATTATGAAAAAAACCAGTTGTCTTCCTCATACCCCAATTTTTTATGCCCAAAATTTTTATTTGATTAGGGAATAATTATTGTGTATAACAAATATGTTATTTGTACATGCAGAGTCGGTGAACCAAGTACCGCCGTCTCTGAAGTAGGCTACGTTTTTGTCAGCACCTATAATAAACTGATTGTGTTTAAGTGGATGCGAAAAAAATAATAAAAAGTAATGAATTACAGAAATTTAAAATATTATTGCAGTCTTTTGTTCTTTTGAGAAAAATCTCAAATCAAAACCCCCGTCGAATCAGCCCAAATCTTTTTTAGCAATATGTGGACTAGGCTAAGATATTAAAATTTTCTTTTTTTTTCCAGGATGACCCAAATTTAACTATTGGCAAAAACCCCCATTTTGATCTTGAAGGCTCGAAGGGAGCTGGTATATTTTTTAATTTGAAAATTTGTTTAGTTTTTCCCAGTAGCACTTATAAAAGAATTCCCCCTTTTCCCGAAGCGGGGCCTGTTGAGATAAACTATAACGGACGGGACAATGAATCACTCACCTGTATCATTTGCGATAAAGGGGCGGAAGGGCTACCCCTTTTGTACAGATTTACATCAGATTATATTGGTAACAAAAGAATTTTGCCAAAAAGGAAGCCAGTATGGAGAAAGCAGTATGAACCTTTTGGTAAAAATCTGTAAAATTTGTCGCATTGAACGGAAAACACCCATTCCCACAAAAAATTTTACAAATCGTGGAAAAAAAGGGTATGTGGGAGAGCCGAAAAGAGATTTTGTAAAAATTTTATCTGGTGAATACAACCCGACTAGCAAAAACTCGGACGCCTTTCTTGGCCCATGGAGGATTCTGTCAGACGTTCGAGGTGTCCCCCAATGGAGCCAAAGACCAAGTCCTGTGCGTTTTTTGTGACAACCGACAGAGGGAGGTTGCATTTGTCTGACAATACGGGGGGACACGGTTTGGACAAAAAGCGAAACCGTGACGAAAAAGCCCGAGCAAAACCTGTCACTGTTGCAGAAGTTGGTGATGCCCTGCATATGAAATTTTGTATCACAGAGATTGTTTACGAAATTTGAACGCCAAGCTATTCCTTAGATTTATTAAAATGGGGTCTATGAAAATATCACCAAGCATTTGGTGACATTGAAATTGTAATGCAGCAAATTTTCGCTCTCGCGGTGGTTCTAAGTATGAATGATGTTAAGATGAGTATCTGTCAATTTTTGACTGAACAGAAATAAATTTACAGCAACTGAAAAGGGGTTTTTCTACTGGATATGGGCACTTATTGAGTCGATGGGGCCTGAAAATTTAGCAGTACTGAAATTTTTGTTATCAAATTTTAGGTGGCGTTTGAAATCGGAGCTATCCACCTAAATCACTTTCATTGAGTCGATGGGGGCCCGACAAATTCAGCAGTACTGTATTTTTTGTTATCAAACTTTTTAGGTGGCGTTTAAATCGGAGCTATCCACAAACACGTGTTAGTGTTAACCGTTAGTGTGGATAGCTCGATTTCAAACGCCACCTAAAAAATTTGATAACGGAAAATATCAGTACTGCTGATTTTTCAGGCCCCCTCGACCAAGAAAGTGACCATATCATCAGTAGTAAAAACGCTTTCAGTGCTGTTTTATAAAGTAGTATCCCAAGATTTGGGGGGGAAAAACTTAGGAATTTTTTAGGTTTCTAAGTTTCTTCGTGAGAGTTTTGGGCTTGCAAAGATAAGTGGCACTTCACTGGGAGCATGTGTTTGTAAATCCACCAATGGTAGCTTTTTTTCTGAAGCAGTATCTTTGGCACAAATGCAACTCTGTTTCTGGGGAAACGGGGGGAAAAAGGGAAAACTGTTTGCATTTTATCACAAGTATTGTGCAAAATGTAAAGAGCCAAAAGTATTAAGTTAGCAAATGACCCCTAAGATTCATGAAGATTTTACATTCATTTAGTCTATTGTTGTATTTATTAGTGTTGAGTGGGTAATTATGGTGGTAAAAGGTGGATGAATGGTGATGATTACGAAAAAAATTTTTATTTCCTTTATTTGTATAGGCTATGAAGTCATGTCATGAATATTACAGTTTTATATAAATTTGTCTTTTTTTTTTTTTCTTTATATATATATTAAAATATATATATATATATATATATTAAATATATAAAATACACCCCTCATATGTGTAAAAATTTATAGTATAAGCCTAAATAAGTAGCAAAAGAAAAACAATTTTCCCGACACTAAAGGTGCTGAGGGTTTTTAAAATCTTTAGTCACGGTGACTTATTTTGCTTTGGGTACTTATTGGGAAGAAAATATTCATAAAAAAGTCTCTTCTATCATCGATTAGGCCCGCATTCATTTATTTTAATATATTTTGTTAGAATTTTTTATAGTAAGGACAATCAAAGGGGCTTTAATGGACAAAATCTTAACCTAGTCAGAGACGGCGGATATCGTGGTTCACAGATCTGCATGTACAAATAACATATTTGTTAATACATCAATAATTATTCCAAAATATCAAAAATAAAAATTTTAAACATAAATGTATAAGATTAGGGAAAACACCCGATTTTTTTAATTTTGGATTTAAAATTTTTAAGAGATTAAAAGTTTTAAAATATTTGCCTTTCATTTCGGGCGATAAACTGCGAAATGACAGTACCCAGTTTAAACCCCAAAAAACCCAAATTCCCATGAGTAAAATGCCACCAAGTTCTTCGTTTTTTAACACCCTATAGTGCATTTAAAAAATAAAAACGTTTTGGCCGCAATTCCCACGGATGAACGGTGAACCTGAATAAAAGGGGGGAACCCCCAAAGGACCAAATAAGCCCCTTTGCCCCCTTTAGCCACCTTTTTGATAGAAGGGTAGCAAACTGTCGCGTCCTTAGCTAGGGCTCGGCGTCAAGCCCCCACCAAATGAACCACCAATTGACAGTGACCCCATCAGGGGACCACCCTGGCACCCGCAGCCCAACCCCTGTGGACTGGTAGTGAAGCCCGAACGTGGCCCGGGCCAGAGGGTCGAAACTCCTTGTGCGTCGAAACCCAAACCCCCTGCGAATCGTCTTGTTTTTGGGGTTTCAGTCGTGTTTTTTTTTTAATATTTGTTGGGGTGTTGAAAAGGCAAAATTTCCATCTGTCTTGTTTTTTTAACTGCGGGGAAATTGAATTGCCTTTATCACCTGAGAGCAGGAACGTCCTCGTTGATGAGATTTTCGTTCCCAAATCCTAGCGTTGTAGCACGAGCAAAGGCACGAAAATTACGAACCTTACAAGATCAATTTTTGATTGTGTGTGTGTGTGTTGTGGGGTTGGTTGGTGTGTTGTGTGTGGGTGGTGTGTGTTTCATATTTTTGTATCCGGTCATTTTTTATCCATTCCCCCCCTTTGTTTTAGGTTAGACGGAATTTTTAGTGTTTTATCCCATGTTCTTTTTCCTCCCCTCCCTCCCCTTCCCCCTCAACTTCTTCTTCATCCCTTGATCTTCCCCCCTCCACCCCCCTTCCCTCCCTTGCATAATTTTTTTTTTTTTTTTTCTCTCCCCTCTCTCTCCCCTCTCTCTCCTCTCTTTTCTCCTCTCTCTTTTCTCTCTCTCTCTCTCTCTCTCTCCATCTCCTCTCTTCTTCATTCATGAAATAGCCTGAAACAGATATCAAATATCAATGAAATCTATATTAAGTATTTAAACTATAAAAAGAATAACAATAATGGTAATTTTAATCTATATAAATAAGCGAAGGTGTGTGTCTGTTGTCTTTTTTGTGTGTGTTGTGTGTGTGGGTGTGTGTGTGGTGTGTGTGTGTGTGTGGTTAGGTTCCCCCCCCCGTGGCGCAAAATCATATGGCACATTTTGGAATCAGGTTTACCAGGGGGAAGGTCATAAGCCCCCTTAGGGGATGTCCGATCACTTTTTTTTTTTTTTTTTTTTTAGCAGCCTATTGCGGAATTGTGAAAACAAAAGGGGTTGCGGAATTGAGGAAGCCTTGATGTAGGGTGTGGGGGTTTGGGGGAGTGAAGGGTGGGGTGATGGGTGAGTGAATGGGTGGGGGGTGATGGGTTGGGGGGGACGGGTGATGGGGGAGGGGAAAAGGGGGGGGTGATGGGTAATGGGGAGTGAATGGGTGTGTGGGGATGGGTAAGGGGGAGTGAAGGGTGGGGGGTGATGGGTAATGGGTGAGTGAAGGGGTGTGTGGGAGGGGAATGGGTGAGTGAATGGGTGGGGGGGATGGGTAAGGGGGAGTGAAGGGGTGTGTGGGATGGGTAAGGGGAAGTGAAAGGGGGGGGGGGTAGTGAATGGGTGGGGGGTGATGGGTAAGGGTGAGTGAAGGGTGTGTGGTATGGGGAATGGGGAGTGAAGGGGGGGGGTGATGGGGGATGGGGAAAGGTGTGTGGTATGGGTAATGGGGGGGGGGGGGAGGGTAATTTGAGTAAATTTTTGGTAAAGGGGAAGGGTGAGGAAGGGGTGTGGTAGGGTAATGGGGAGTGAATGGGTGGGGGGTGATGGGGAAGGGGAGTGAATGGGTGGGGGGTGGGAATGGGTGAGTGAATGGGGGGGGAGGGTAATGGGTGGGGGGAGGGGGGTGGTGAATGGGTGGGGGGTGGGGTTTTAAGGGTGAGTGAAGGGGGGGGGTGATGGGTAATGGGGGGAGTGAATGGGTAAATGGGTGGTGAATGGGTAAGGGGGGTGTGGGGGTTGATGGGTAAGGGGGTTTTGGGGATGGGTGGGGGGGGGGGTGGGGGGGGATGGGGGGAAAGGGTGGGGGGGGAGGGTAATGGGTGAGTGAAGGGTGGGGGTGATGGGGAATGGGTGAGTGAATGGGTGGGGGGGAAAAATACATTTCTACATCCATGATTTCAGGAAAGTTAGAAGGGCTATTGGAGAGCCAGTTTGGGGGGCCAAAGGGCCCCCAAACAAGGTGGGGGCCGAAGGCCCACCAATAGCCCCCGCGGAGTACCCAAAAAGTCCCCCCGGGGGGCGGCTTTCGGTAGTATGATAAAAAGAGTATAATAAAATAGGAAATGATAAAAAGAATTTTTTCGAAATATTTTTTGCGGGCGGTCACCCACGAGAGACGAAAATATGTTTTTCGAGAAAAGATGTCGCCTATTGGAGGGGTGTGTAGGCTCACTCCCGAGAAGCGAACATGACGGGGAGTCGCTCACTCCAAGTCGGGCCCCGCGTTCCGTCACGAGGCAAACAGATCCTTATCCGCTCATGACACTCCCCCAGCGGGCCTTTCAGCCCCGATTCAGCCTGCGGGTGCAGGGTCCTGCGTTGACTGCACGGAGTAGCGGCTTCAGGTAGTAAAGGAAGCCTTCCGAGGCCCGCCAGCGTTTCCCCGTATTTACGAGGGACGAGAGGCTTCGCCGCACCAGGCGAGTCCTCCCCTTTCCCTTTTTCCTGTCCGCAGTGTTTTTTTTCTTCAATTTTCGTCGGTTTCAGCCAGACGCCCCCTGGTGCGGGAAAGGCCCGTGCCTTGCGTGGCGTGACCGTCAAGCGGACGTATGATCTTGTCGGGTCATCAGGCCGTCACACGTAACATCCTGGAACACCACAACGAACACGCGTCGCTGCAGTGGAGAAAATGCCCTCTGCCATACAGGCCGTGCCTCACTGAGACACAGACGACCCCCCCCCGTCTGGTTCTTCAGGACCACTGCTTTGGTCAAATTGTCCGGCGGCGGGGCCATGGCAGAGTGTGCGGGCCATGTGTAAACCCCTGCCCCACTCCAATAGACACACCCACCACCACAACACTCACAACCACACAAACCCCACCCCCAAACAGCACAAACATGTTGTGCTCATGTTCTGACCGCGGACCTGCCTCTGCAGGCAGGACAGCCGTCTTTGTTGCGCAGCACCATGCGACAGCACTTCCAGCCAGCTGTCAACCAGTGGGAAGCCGCACTCCAAAGGGGGTCCCTTGGGAGGCCAGCCACGAGGCGGCGGCTAGGCGCCCGCCACCTTCCCACAGCAGGGTGGTTTGGGGCACCCGCGTCCAGCCACGGCCGCACGCCTGTCGCAGCTTATTCGCCCTCCAGCCACCAGGCCCACCCAGCACGAGGCTGAGCGCCACCCCGCGTCACCAAAACCACCATCACACGCCCACCCAAGCTCAGGGTGGTTATGTTGCATTTTATGTGAATTATATATTGTAAGGAAGAAGTGAAACGAGCGCGGCGAGGTGGATCCTCAAAAGGGGATGGTAGCGGAGGCGAACCTCCCACTTGAGTCACAGGGTCGCCGCCCGGCCGCATATTCCAGATTCTACTAGCGAGTATGTGGTTTCCGGTGAAAGAGAGAGAGAGAGAGAGGAGAGGAGAGAAGAGAGAAGAGAGCAGAGAGAGAGAGAGAGAGAGAGAGAGTAGACGAGAGAGAGCGATGCGGAGAGAGAGAGATGTAGCATGTAGTGTGAGACGGCATCGCTTGCGGTAGTGTGTAAGACAGAACACTTGGCTGTAGCTCGAAACTAACCATAGAATTTCTCGAAAAGACCCTTATGTGATTCCCACGCAAAGTTACCATATAAAGATTAGGAACAACTAACCTACCCTATCCGTGACCAAACCTAAACTAACCTGAAGTGTTATCTTGTTGAAGATTTCCCATTCTCCTCTTTTTTCTATATTATTGTCTGTTTCAATTACTTATTTCATGTCTGTGGCTTTAAATCAAATAATTTGGCCTTCATTTCCTTGTCCTCCATACTTTTCTTGTCCCTATTATAATGCCTTGTTCTTTTCTTCATTGAATCATAATTTTTTCCAGGCGGCACATCATGTGCCATTGTGGCACAAGGGGCAACATTAATACTTGCTTCACCACTCATTCTTCTCTTTTAGTTCTGCCTTCTCTGTCCTTCTTCTTCTTCATATACTTTCCTCTAATCCACTCTCTTCTCCTTATCTATTTTCCTTAGTATACCTTCTTCTATTTACACACCCTCTCAAACACTCATCGCTCTCGTCATCTAATATACAATAGGAGTAAGCCGGGGTCTGTCTGTGTGTGTGTCTGTCTGTTTTGTGTAGCCGAAGCTGTAAAATTCTATTTTGATGAGAATAGGCTCAACAAATCGCAAATAAATCGTGATGGTAAAGCGGCTTGGGTCCCATGTCGATTGAATCATTTTGAAGGAGGGTTTTGGGCTAAAAACACTTTTAGGAGTATTAAATTACAGGTGAAAAACTCTGCAGTATCTACGTCTTGCCGCATTCCCCAAAACTCAATAAAACATGACTTTTAACGTTTGTGTGCGTGGTGAGTGTGTGTGTTGGAAGTCACACGGAACACAAAGGTTGGAATAACATGGAAATTGGTTAACCCGACAGCACTTTAACCAGTGACCATCGACAGCAACAACACGATTGGAGTTTGCATTACATGTCTGTTAATATATACTATACTACAAACATCAATAACAGGGGTTCGAAGGGCCCACAAGCACTTGTAGTATTATTTTTCATACACACCAACATCCTCACTTATATCTCCACTGCCCTAAAATCACCATCTTTAGTAATCATCCTCACTCTTTTTCCTCTACTCCTCCCTCCCTCCTCTTCCTCCCCTGTTCATCGCCCCCTCATCGCCACACGCAAGGGTATAACGCACAAACACACAGGATCTACTCACCGGTAATGCACCGCGTCTCACCAGCCTTGAGGAAAACACTGTTGCCAAACCTGAGGAATAAATTTACCATCAGTATACATAGTTTAAGTTAAATTCTTCAGTTTCAGATTTTTTTATTTAAACTTTATAGTTCTTATTACGAAAAAACGTCTTTGTCTACTCTTTTTTTTTCCTCTCTCACCTCTCTCTCTCTCTCTCTCTCTCTCTCTATCTCTCTTCTCTCTCTCTCTCTCTCTCTCTCTCTCGCTCTCTCTCTCTCTACTCTCTCTCTTCTTTAACTTCCACTACTACCTCTACTACTACCACTAATAACTACTACCGTCACATAGTTGAAAATCCATACATACTCATGATCATATATTTCACAGTTTTGCTCGTGGTTATTTCAATTTTACTTTTCTCTACAAAGCTATTTTAGTCATTTAATAGAAAATAGAAGGACCCTTAGTACAACTTTTTTCTCTTACTAAAACATACTCTCAGCTTCTTTACTTTCGTATTTATCTTTAACCCCTGTATTCTTATTGTGAGTATTGACAGTGCTCAAAAAACGTAATCCTATACTTCCTTATTAACTAATTGTCTTAACCTTAGTCTCAACTAAAATACATATTAATGCTAATAACCACGACACGACGCGACTTCAAGCTTGTGCTCAAAAACGTAATCCTAATAACTCCTTCTTAAACTAAATCATGAGTACATGTCCCGTCACTGGTTCTCTGTGTAACTTTACCGTCCACACTGATTCATGAGCAAGTATCAAGACCCACACACTCCAGCTATGAGACTAGCCTTAGCTATATCCTGGTGTTCAACAGAGTCAGTTCACAGCTGTTCCCCAACTGCTCATCGCAGATCATCCGCCGGCTCCCCACTGCTACCTTGAAACCTATGAAATAACCATTCCATTAGCTTTCATGTTATCACAGATAATATAATTAATCGCCTCTACATCGTCACCAACAAATTTCCCAGCACGTACCTTATAAAGGGTTGAAAGCCACACCTCCCCACACGTATTACCACAGCATGACACGTGGACCCAAAGACATATAATATGGCGACTGCCTACGTCTTGCCTGGCCAGCTGACGTCACCAGCTACCGTTGCACAAAATATATCAAAAATAATATTTTAATAGTGATTCAGAAACTGAGGAGTGAAGGAAAATTATGCATTTCAATTACTCGACATTTATAATTACTTTACCCCTCTCACTCACGTAAACTCTTCGCAATCATGAGTCAAAAAGTTTTAACCAATTTTCTCGCGTTACAACAACATACTATTATCTACAAACTACAGTAAGAGGACAGTTGGAAAAGGGATACCATTGTCCCTAAAGAAGATAGGAACATGGAAGTTTCGTAGTGGAGAATGATAGGATATGAAGTATGCTAACTACAACTACCACTAACACTAATCGATCGGGGGCGATATAATATAACTTCGCAGGCAATATCAAAACCCATTTACTTTACAGATCAAGGAGTAGGAGGAGGCGGAGGGAGAGGAGGAGGAGGCGAGGGCTATAGCACAAACAAGGTGACAAGGAAAAGAAGGTAGTTAGTAAGTAAATCTAAATCATATTAGGCTTAAAAGAGATGTGAGAAAGTCAATTGTGAAGCGTGAGAGAGGAGAGGTAATTAGTGACAGGTGGAGCGGTGGAACAGGGTGTGGAGGAGGGCAGGTGTCGGAGTGGAAGACAGTGGAAGGACAGGACTCAGGTGTTGTCAAAGCGTCCCCAGCGATAATTCAGCGGAAAAATGCTACTTAATAACGGAACTTGGAACTTGGGACTGTAAGGTGTGAGATGAAGACTTAGTGTAATTGTAAGCAGTGTGTAAGGATAAATTGGTGTAAGTAATTATGTTGTTATGGCTTAAAACAGCTTGGAGGTGTTGCAGGACACGAGAGAGAGAGAGAGAGAGAGACTAGAGAGGCAGAGAGAGGAGAGAGAGAGAGAGATGAGAATGAGTCGAGATGAGAGAGAAGGAAAAACGAAACAAAATAAAAAAGTAAAGGAAAGAAATAGAAATTGCCTTAAAGTCAGATAGGGAAAAACTAACAAATTAGAGAAAGGTAAGAGAAAACATGAATTGAATAAGAGAGAGAGAGAGAGAGAAGGCAGGCAGGCAGGCAGGCAGGCAGGCAAGAGAGAGAGTAGAGAGAAGAGAGAGAGAGAGAGAGAGAGAGCGAGAGAGAGAGAGAGAGCAAAATTAACACAAGGACGACGCACCACAGAAAACGGAGGATAGACATACATTATAAGGGGATATTCCTCTAATCCTCCTCCTCCTCCTCTTCCTCTTCCTCCACCACCTGTAGGCTGTATATCGCGGGCTATTTCCCCAGACTCAATACTTATGGGAAAGATAAAACGTTCCCCACACGGCTCGCTTCCCCCAATCGACAGTTTTCAGCTCACTATGGCAGGGCTGCGTCGCCCCCGAGGCCAATATACCAGTGAAGTTGCCATTGCCAGTTTAAATAAAGAGCAAGGGAAGCTCCATTTACTTCTGCCATTGCCTGGGAACGAAAAGGAAAGAGAAGGCAGAGAAGGGAGAAATAGGAGGCAAAGAAAAATAATAGGAGGTGAGAAGGGGAAGGAGGTATTGAAGAGAAAAAAAGAAAGAAGAAAGAAGAAAGAAAGAAGAAATTTGAGAAGGAAAAAGAAAGAAAACAAAAATTCTGGAGATATAGAAAACTGACTTTTTTCTATAACAATGCAAATAGCCACAAAGTTAAATGGAAGACTTGTTTGACCCAGGAGAGAGAGAGAGAGAGAGAGAGAGAGAGAGAGAGAGAGAGAGAGCAGAGATGAGAAGAGAGAGAGAGAGAGAAAAAAAAAAAGAGAAACGGTCAGCAGTGCAACCGAGGGATTAAGGAGGGAAGGAAGACAATGAGAAGGCTGGAAAGGAGGTAGGGAAGGAGAGGAGGAGGAAAAAGTAAGGGAGGTGCTAGTTTGGCTATCAGTAATAGAGGAGAAAATCGAGATTGGTGACGAGAAAGGAGGAAAAGGGAGAAGAGGCAAGAAGGAAAAATATGGAGGTGAGAACCAAAGTGTTACTTGAATACAAAATGAGGAAAGGAAGAATAATACTCTCTCTCTCTCTCTCTCTCTCTCTCACTTCCCCATCAGTTTTTAAACGCAAGCAGTAATAAGTTGGTCTAAGTTGAGTCAGTGGAGTGTTCGAAGTGGTCGCTCGTTCACCTAACTTGTCCTAAAAAATTGAAGGAATGCGTCACCAATTAAGACCTGATGCCGATTTCGAGAGAGAGAGAGAGAGGTAAGAGAGAGAGAGAGAGAGAGAGAGAGAGAGAGAGGAGAGAGACGATGAGGGAGAGAGAGAGAGAAGGAAGAAAAGAAGGAAGGAATTGGGGAGAAGAGAAAGGAAGCATTAAGGAAAGAAAACGAAACTGAGATAATCAACGAATAGGCATAAAGATGTAAATAAAAGGCATAAACAAGAACAAGCTCTTCCTCCTCTCAATCTTCTTGCAATTCATAGGCAATCCTTTTAAACCTCCTCTCCTACCGCCTCTTTTCCTTTTCTCCTCATCCTCTTCCTTATTCTCTTCCTCTTTTCAATCTTTTAGCCTCGTCAGGAAATAATGATCTGCTGTGTTGTGGGACCTCCTTTGGAATCCCTGTAACCCAGGTACCCGGAGCAAGCAAACGGGAGGGCCAAATTAGCGAGGGGACTTTTCCAGACGAAGGTACTGGTAACAGTACTGGAAAACAGTTCACTCACAGACCCTGTTGAGGGAAAACGAGCGCGGATTTAATCCAACTCGTTAGCCAAGGATTCCAGGATACGTGAAGCCAAGATAGGGGGAGGGCCGCTAAAGTTGATGTAAACACCTAAAAATTGAGGAGATTTTACTATGTCTCGCCTTAAACAGCAAGTATATCCAAAACAAATATTTACAAAGGAACAATTTTATACAAAGAACACCACCACCAGACTCCCGCCCCGGCTACCTGGTTTAGCAAACAGCCTTCCCGTCAACATAGGTCGCTGAGCATAGACCACTGGACGACGGCAGACGGGAAGGGTAGTGGACTGGCAGCAGGGGACGATGAAGTGTACACAACAGAGGTGGGGAGAAAGAGCAAACTCCCCGTGTTCGTCGGAATTCTTCTTCTTCCTGGGGACAGTCCGTACCAAGCCCCTATACTCGACTCAAACCAGAGGGTGTCGAGTCTTCATGAGGAAGCGAGGTCGGGGTGTTAGTGAGACGTTGTGGGAGATGGAAAACTGTCTGATCGAGAGCCACGAACAGGAAATCAGGGGGGGGAAGAAGGAACTGCCTGCTCGAACGCCTGGTAAGTGGTAGTTAGCCCTTAAACGAGTCTGTAAAGACAGACGGCACGTCTGAGCTCGACATGACCGTGCCACCGACCACTTGCTATGTAATTACTGAAATGTAGATATTTACTAGTAATGCCAATAAAACTCACTCACTCACGCCGCACCGCACGCACGCACGCACGCACGCACGCAACTCACTCACGCACTCACTCACTCAATCACTCACTCACTCCATCACTCACTCCACTCAATCACTCACTCACTCACTCACGTACCAGCCCGCCCGCCCGCCCTCCCGATTTCGTGGGGGGCCCCCCCCACGCACGCACGTACGACGCACGCAACGCACGTACGCCACGCACGCACGCACGACGCACGCACGCACGCACGCACGCAGCGCACGCACGCAAGCACGCACGCACGCAGCACGCCGCAGCACGCACGCAACGCACGCACGCACGCACGCAGCACATTATCAGGTTTAATGCCCTTATTTCCACACGGTTCTATCGGGCGTATTACAAGACACTCCGAACTCTCAACTGAAAACATGGATCTCTGACACCAATACAATTGCCTATATGATACCAATGAAGGAATAATCATTAAAACAGGAACTGATCACGATGTAGGTCACCAGACTCTGTAGCTTCCTTATTTTCTTGATTTTCATGTCTAATCATGAATGTGAAAGGCTGTGTTAAAATACGGGAATATTTCTCCTTCATTATTAAGGCTTAGAAGATACATGGTACACAGCTAGAGGTGCTTGTAAAACAGAATGTGTCTCTTAACGTTTACATCAGCCCTGCATACGAGTAGTTGGACAATTTGTTTTGTTTTTTGTTTGTTTAACGAGGTGAAAATTCATTCTATCTTAGAGTATCATGCTTAATATCTATTTGTTTTACATCACAAAGGACGGCCAAGGTCACACAAAAAAAGAGGTAACACAAAGCCCCGCTTAGTTGTCAGTCCCTATAAAGAAGACTGGAAGATAATAAAAAAAAACGCCAATATGTCCATGTTTACCTGATAATATGGTTAAAAGATGAAAACATAACTGCTCAAATTTTAGAAGAACCATAGTATTCCCTTCTCATGGCAATCAAATATCAGTCAGAAAGCAGCAAGAGGTCAGGATTTTTCACCTGTTATATATATATATATATATATATATATATATATATATATATATTTATATATATATATATATATATATATATATATATATAGATATCGATATATATATATATATATATATAGATATATATATATTATATATGATATATTATATATATATACTATATATAATATATAATATATATATATATATATATCATATATATATAGATATATAATTATATATATTACTATATATTAATACTCATATATATATATATATATATATATATATATATATATATATTATATATATATATATATCTATCTTATATCTATATATATATAATATATAATATATATATATATATATATCATATAATTATAACGAGGTTGAAAACTCCTGACACTCTTGCTGCTTCTGACTGAATAGTGATGGCCAGGAGAAGGGAATACTATGGTTCTTCTAAACTTTGAGCAGTATTTTTTCATATTTAACCATATTATCAGGTAAAACATGGACATATCGGCGTTTTTTTATCTATCTTACCGTCCTTCTTATAGAGAGCTGACAACTAAGCGGGCTTTGTGTACCTCTTTTTTTGTGTGACATTGGCCAGTCCTTTGTGATGTAAAAAAATATATATTTAAAGCATGATACTCTAAGATAGAATTAGAATTTTTCACCTCGTTAAAAAACAAAAAACAAAAACAAAATTTGTCCAATACTCGTATGCAGGGATGATGTAAACGTTAGAGACACACTGTGTACCAAGCACCTCAGCTGTGTACCATTATCTCAAGCCTTAATAATGAAGGAGAATTATTCACGTATTAACACAGCCTTTCACTTACATGATTAGAACATGAGAACTAGAAAAATAAGGAAGATACAAGAGTCTGTGTGACCTACACGTGATAGTTCCTGTTAAGATTATCCTTTCATATGGTATCATATAAGGCATTGTGATTGGTGTCAGAGGATCCAGTTTTCAGTTGAGTTCAGAGGTCTGTAATACGCCAGATAGAACCGTGCGGAAAGGAAGGCGGCATTAAACATGAATATGTGCTGCAGTGCGTGCGTGCGTGCGTCGCGTGCGTGCGTGCGTGCGTGCGTGCGTGCGTGCGTGAGTGCGTTGCGTGCGTGCGTGGCGTGCGTGCGTGCGTGCTACGTGCGTGCGTGCGTGAGTACGTGCGTGCGTGCGTGCTACGTGCGTGCGGGCGAGCGGGAGGGGCGGGCGGGCGGGCTGGTAAATGAGTGAGTGACGGTGAGTGAAGTGAGTGAGTGAGTGAGGAGTGAGTGAGTGATGTGAGTGATCGTGAGTGATGAGTGATGTGCGTGCGTGCGTGCGTGCGTGCGTGAGTTGCGTGCGTGAGTGAGTGAGTTTTATTGCCTATTACTAGTAAATATATACATTCAGTAATTACATAGCAAGTGGTCGTTGGCACGGTCTGCGAGCCAGACCGTGCCAGTCTGTCGTTACAGACTCGTTTAGGGCGAACTACCACTTACAGGCGTTTCGAGAGCAGTTCCCTCTTCCACCCCCTGATTTCCTTCTGTTCGTGGCTTCGATCAAAGACAGTTTCAATCTCCCACAAACGTCATCATACACCCCGACCTCTGCTGTTCTCATGAAGACTCGGACACCCTCTGGTTTGGAGCAGAAGGTTATGAGGGGCTTGGTAGGACGGTCCCAGGAGAAGGAGATTCCGACGGAAACGGGAGTTGCTCTTCTCACCACCTCTGTTGTGCCTACACTTCATCGTCCCTGTGCCAGGTCAACTACCCTTCCGTCTGCCGTCGTCCCAGTGTCTAGGGCCTCAGCGACCTATGATTGACGGGAAGGCGTTGCTAACCAGGTAGCAGGGGGGGAGTCTGGCCTGGTGGTGGGGTTCTTTGTATAAATTGGTTCTTGTAAATATTTGTTTGTATATACTGCTGTTTTTAAGCGAGACATAGTAAAAATCTCCTCAATTTTTAGAGTGTGTTACATTTCAACTTTACGGGCCCTCCCCCCTATATGTGCTTCATCGTATCCTGGAATATTGGGCTACGGTTGTGATTAAATCGCGCTCGTTTTCCACTCACAGTTGGGCTGTGAGGGAACTGTTAACCAGTACTGTTACCAGTACCTTCGTCTGGAAAGTCCCTCGCTATGCCTCCCTTTTGCTGCTCCGGGTCCTTGGTTACAAAGGGATTCAAAAAGGAGTCACAAACAGCAGGCAGATCATTATTCCTGACGAGGCCTAAAAAGATGGTAAGAAGAGGGAGAGAAGAAGGAGGAGGATGAGGAGGAAAAGAAGAGCGGTGGAGAGGAGGTTTAAAAGGATTGCTATTGAAAATTGCAAAAGGAAGATTGAGAGGGAGGAAGAGCTTGTTGCTTGTTATTGCCTTCTTATTAACATCTTTATGCCTATCGTGATTATCTCAGTTTCGTTCTTTCCTTAATGCTTCCTTCTCTTCCTCAATTCCTTCCTTCTTTTCTTCCTTCTTCTCTCTCTCTCTCTCTCTCTTCTCTCTCTCTCTCTCTTTCTCATCTCTCTCTCGCTCTCTCTCTCTCTCAGAAATCAGGGGATCAGGTCTTAATTGCTGGACGCATTTCCTTCAAGTTTAGGGACAAGTTAGGTGAACGAGCGACAAAACTTCGAACACTCAATGACCAACTTAGACCAATATACTGCTTGCGTTAAATAAATGATGGGAAGGAGAGAGAGAGAGATGAGAGAGAGAGAGTATATTCTTCCTTTCTCCTCATTTTGTATTCACAGTAAACACGTCCTCACCTCCATATTTTCCTTCTTGCCTCTTCCTCCCTTTTCCTCCTTTTCTCCATCCGATTTTTCCTTCCCTCTATACTGATAAGCCCACATAAAGCACCCTCCTCTTACGTTGTCTCCCCTCTCCTTCCTACCCTCCTTTCCAGCCTTCTCATTTCTTCTTCCCCCTTAATCACCTCGTTTGCACTGCTGACCGTTATCTCTTTTTTTTTCTCTCTCTCTCTCTCTCTCTCTCTCTCTCTCTCATCTCCTCTATCTCTTCTTCTCTCTCTCTCTCTCTTCTCTGAAGGTCAAAACAAAGCTTTCCATTAACCTTACTATTGCATGTTATAAAAAAAGGGCAGTCAGTTTCCTATATCTCCTAGATTTGTTTTTTTTCTTTCTTTTTCCTTCTCAAATTTACTTCTTTCTTTCTTCTTTCTTCTTTCTTTTTTCTCTTCAAATACTCCTTCCCCATTCTCACCTCCTATTATTTTAATTTTACTCCTCTTTACTCCCTTCTCTGCCTTCTCTTTTCCTTTCGTTCCCAGGCAATGGCAGAAGTAAATGGAGCTTCCCTTGCTCTTTATTTAAAACTGGCAATGGCAAACTTCAATTGTATATTGGCACGACGCGGGCGACGCAGCCATGCCATAGTGAGCTGAAAACATGTCGATTGGGGGAAGGAGGCCGTGTGGGAACGTTTATCTTTCCCATAAGTTATTGAGTCTGGGGAATAGCCCGCGATATATACAGCCTACAGTGAGTGGAGGCAAGGAGGAAGAGGAGAGGAGGAGGATTAGAGGAATATCCCCTTATATGTATGGTCTATCCTCCGTTTTTCTGTGGTGCGTCGTCCTTGTGTTAATTGCTCTCTCTCTCTCTCTCTCTCTCTACTCCTCTCTCTCTCTCTCTCTCTCTCTCTCTTCGCCTGCCTGCCTGCCGCCTGCCTAGCCTTCTCTCTCTCTCTCTCTCTTATTCAATTCATGTTTTCCTTACCTTTCTCTAATGGTGTAGTTTTCCCTATCTGACTTAATCAATTTCTATTTTCTTTCCTTTACTTTTTATTTGTTCGTTTCATCTCTCTCTCTCTCTTCGATACTCTCTCTCTCTCTCTCTCTCTCTCTCTCTCTCTCTCTCTCTCTCTCTCTCGTGTCCTGCAACACCTCCATGGCTGTTAAGATAACACAATAATTACTTACACAATTACACTTACAACTGCTTACAATTACACTAGTCTTCATCTCACCACCTTACAGTCCAAGTTCAAGTTCCAGGTATTAAGTACATTTCGCTGAATTCTCCTGGGACGCTTTGACAACCACCATGAAGCCTGTCTTCCACCTGTCTTCCATATCACCTTGACTCCTCCACACCTGTGCCACCGCTCCACCTGTCACTAATTACCCTCTCTCTCTCCACCCTCACAATGACTTCTCACATTCTCTTTAGCCTATATGATTTAATTTACTTACTAACTACCTCTTTTCCTTGTCACCTGTTTGTGCATATCCACTCCCTCCTCCTCCTCATCCTCCTCCTCCTACTCCTTGTATTGTAAGTAATGTGTTTTGATATTGCCCATGGCGAAGTTACTATTATATCGCCCCGGATCGAATTAGTGTTAGTGTAGTTGTAGTTAGCATACTCATATCCTATCATTCTCACTACGAAACTTCCATGTCCTATCTTCTTTTAGGGACATGGATATCCTTTCAAACTAGTCCTCTTACTGTAGTTGATAGAATAACTAGTATGTTGTTGTACGCGAGAAAATGGGTTAAAAATTTTGACTCATGATGGACGAAGAGGTTTACAGTTGAGAGAGAGGGGGTAAAGTAATATATAAATGTCGAGTAATGACAATGCATAATTTTCCTTCACTCCTCAGTTCTGAATCACTATAGAAAATATATAATTTCTACGCTGTTGATATATTTTGTGCCAACGGTAGCTGGTGACGTCAGCGGGCCAGGCAAAGAAAGGAGGGCAGATCGCCATATTAGATGTCTTTTGGGTCCACGTGTCAGTTTGGTAAGACGTGTGCGGGAGGTGTGGTTTCAAACCCTTTATAAGGTACGTGCGGGGGTGGAAAATGTGTTTGGTGACGATGTAGAGGAGATAATTAATGATCTGTGATACATGAAAGCTAAGGAATGTGTTATTTCATAGGGTTTAAAGGTAAGCAGTGGGGAGCCGGCGGGATGAGCTGCGATGAGAGTGGGGAAACAAGCTGTGAACGACTATGTTGAACACCAGGGATATAGCTAAGGCTTAGTCTCAACGCTGGAGTGTGTGGGTATGATACTTGACTCAGAGAATACAGTGTGACGGGGAAAAGTTACACAGAGAACCAGTGACGGGGACATTTACTCAATGGATTTAGGTTTAAGAAGGAGTTATAGGGATACGATTTTGAGCACAAAGCTGAGAGTCGCGTCGTGTCGTTGTTATTAGCATTAAGTATGTATTTTAGTTGAGCATGAGGTTAAGGACTAGGTAAGAAGAGTTATAGGATACGTTTTTGAGGCACGTCAATCCACTAATAAGATACAGTAGATAAAATACGAAAGTAAAGGAAGCTGAGAGTAATGTTCTGTAGAGAAAAAAAGTTTTATGTTGTAATAATGGTCCTTCTATTTTCGTATTAAAGGGACGAAATAGCTTGTAGAGAAAAAGTAAAAATTGAAATAACAGGAAAAATGGATATATGATCATGAAGTATGTATGGATTTCACCTTATGTGACGTAGTAGTATTAGTGGTAGTAGAGAGGTAGTAGTGGAAGTAAAGAGAGAGGACCAGAGAGGAGCAGAGAGTGAGAGAGAGAGAAGAGAGAGATCAGGATGTACGCGAGAGAGAGGTGAGAACCGAGAGAGAGGAGAGAGAGAGAGAGAGAGAGAGAGAGAGGAGAGAGAGAAAAAAACAGAGAGACAAAGACGTTTCGTAATAAGAAAATATAAATGTTTAAAGAAAAAAAATACTGAAAATGACGAAATTAAGTAAACTATGATAAGATGGTAATTTTCTTCCAGGTGACAAAACAGTGTTTTCCTCAAGGCTCTGGTGAGACGCGGTGCCATACGGTGAGTATGATCTGTGTGTTTGTGCGTTATACCTTGCGTGTTGGCGGATGAGGGGGCGAGTGAGACAGGGAGGAAGAGGTAGGGGAGGGAGGTAGGGAGGAGATAGAAAAAGAGTGAGGATGATTAATAAAGATCGGTGATTAGGGCAGTGGAGATAGAAAGTGAACGGATGTGTGTGGATGAAAAATAGATACTTTACAAGGTGCTTGGGGCCCTTCGGACCGATGTATATGTTTGTAGTAGTCAGTAGATTTTAGACAACATGTAATTGCAAACTTCCAATCGGTTGTTGCTGCGATGGTCACTGTGGTTAAAGTGCTGCTTGGGTTAGACCAAGTTCCATGTTATTCAAACCCTTTGTGTTCCAGTGTGATTCCAACACCACACACACTCACACACGCACACAAACTTTTAAAGTCCATGAGTTTATTGAGTTTGGGATGCGGCAAGACGATAGATACTGCAGAGTTTTCCGTACTTTAATACTCCCTAAAAGTGTTTTAGCCAAAACCCTCCTTCAAAATGAGTGTCAATCGACATGGGACCAAGCCCGCTTACCAGCAACGATTTATTTGCGATTTTTGTGAGGCGGGGTATTTGCTCATCAAAAATAGAATTTTACAGCTTCGGCTACACAAAAACAGACAGACACACACACAGACAGACACACGGCTATCCTATTGGTATATTAGATGACGAGGAGCGATGAGTGATTTGAGGAGGTGTGTAGATAGAAGAGGTATAATAAGGAAAAAGATAAGGAGAAGAGAGTGATTAGAGGAAAGGAGAGAAGAAGGAAGAAGGAACAGAGAAGCAGTAACATAAAAGAGAAGGAATGAGTGGTGAAGCAAGTATTAATGTGGACCCTGTGCCACAATGGCACATGATGTTTGCCGGCTGGGAAAAAATTAATGATTTCAATGAAGAAAAGAACAAGGGCATTATAAAGGGCAAGAAAAAAGGATGAGGACAGAAATGGGAGGCACAAAATTTATTTGAATTTAAAGCAACAGAAATGAAAAGTAAATTGAACAAGAAAATAATATAGAAAAGAGGAGAAATGGGAATAATCTCAAACAAGATAACACTTCCGGTTAGGTTAGGTTTTGTCAACGGATGGGTAGTTAGGTTTCCTAATCTTTATGTGAGAACTTGCGTGGGATCCACCAATAAGGTATTTTCCGAGGAAAATTCTATGGTTAGTTTTCGGAGCTACAGCCAAGTGTTCTGTCTACACACACAGCAAGAATGCCGTCTACAACACTACAGCTACATCTCTCTATCTCTCTCTCTCTCTCTCTCTCTCTCTCTCTCTCTCTCCTCTCTCTCCTCTCTCTCTCTCTCTCCCTCTCTTCACCCCGGAAACCACATACTCGCTTAGAGAACGGTGAGAATATGCGGCCGGGCGGCGACCTGTGGACTCAGGGGAGGTCGCCCCTCCGCTACCATCCCCTTTGAGGAATCAAACCTCGCCGCGGCTCGTTTCACTTCTTTCCTTACAATAATATAATTAACATAAAAATGCAAAACAGAACCACCCTGAGATTGGTGCGTGTTGTGATGGTGGTGTTGGTGACCGGGGGTGGCGCTCAGCCTAGTGCTGGTGGGGCCTGGTGCTGGAGGGCGATAAGCTGCACAGCGATGCGGGGTGGCGGGACGCGGGGGCCCCAAACCACCCTGCTGGGGAAGGGTGCCGGGGGCGCATAGCCGCCGCCTCGTGGCTGGCCCTCCCCAAGGGACCCCCTTTGGGATGGTGCGGCTTCCCACTGCGGTGACAGCTGGCTGGAATGCTGTTCCATGGATGCTGCGCAACAAGAACGGCTGTCCTGCCTGCAGAGGCAGTCCAGCGGGCAGAACATGAGCACAACATGTTGTGCTGTGGTATGTGGTGGTTTTGACGGTGTGGTGGTGGGTGTGTCTATGGGAGGTGTGGCAGGGGTTACCATGGCCCGGCACACTCTGCCATGGCCCCGCCGCCGTGGGAACATGTGACCAAGCAGTGGTCTGAAGGAACCAGACCGTCGTCTGTGTCTCAGTGGAGGCACGGAACTGTATGCAGAGGAATTTTCTCCAACTGCAGCGACGCGTGTTCGTTGTGGTTTCCAGGATGTTACTGTGTGACGGCCTGATGACCGCCAAGATCATAACGTTCCGCTTCGGGACGGTCACGGCACCACGGCAAGCACTGGCCTTGCCCGCACAAAGGTGAACAGTGCTGGCTGAAACCGCAAAGAAAAGTGAAGAACAAAACACTGTACGGACAGGAAGAAGGAAGAGGAGGACAATAGCCTGCCGTGCGCGAAAGCCTCAATCGTGCATCGTAAATACGTGGAAACGACTGGGGGGCCTCGGGAAGGTTTCTTCCTTTACTACCTGGAAGGCCCGCTACTCCGTGCAGTTCACGCAGGGACCCTGCACGCCGCAGGCTGACATATCAGGGGCTGCAAGGCCCCCGTGGCGGAGGTCATGACGCGGATAAGGATTGTTTGCCTCGTGACGGACACGCGAGGCCGAGTGGAGGTGAGCGGACTTCACCGTCATGTATCGCTTCGTCGTGGAGTGACCGCCTACACAGGTCCAGTCCAATAGGCGAATACTATTCTCGACACACATATTTATCGTCTCGTAGTGGAGTGCCGCCTGCAAAACATATTTCGACGAAAAATGCTTATATCATTATCTATTTTATTATACTTTATTATCATACTAGCCGCAAAGCCGCCCTCCGGGCGGGACTTTTTTGGCTCAGCTCCTGCGGAGGGGCTATTGGTGGGCTTCGGCCCACCACCTGTGTTTGGTGGGCCCTTCGGCCCACCAAACATGGAATCTCCAGATAGCCCTTCTAACTTTCTGAAATCATGGATGTAGAAATGATGGATTCCCCCACCCATTTCACCAACCATTACCCATCACCCCCACCATTCACTCACCAATTACCCTCCCCCCCCACCCATTACCCTTTCCCCCCCACCCATACTTTCACCCATGACCCATCACCACACACCCGTTACCCATCACCCACACACATTCAATCACCACATTACCCATTCAATCACCATTTACCCATCACCCCCACCATTCACCTCACCCATTACCCATCACCACACCACCCATTCACTCACCCATTACCCATCACCCCCCATTCCCATTACCCATCTTTAACCCTACACCATTCACTCAACATTACCATCGCCCTCCAGCATCACTCACCCATTACCATCACCCCCCCACCCATTCCACTCACCATTACCCATCACCACACAACATTCACTCACCATTACCCAGTACCAACACACCCATTCACTCACCCATTACCATCACCCCCCCCCCATTACCATCACCACACACACATTCCCCACTCACCCATCACCCCCCACCCATTTTCACTCACCATTACCCATCACCACCACACCATTCACTCAACCAGTACCCATCACCCCCCACCATTCACTGACCCCCCACACATTCACTTACCCATTACCCATCACCACACACCACCTTCACTACCCCATTAACCATCACCCCCCACCCATTCACTCACCATTACCATAACCCACACACCCATTCACTCACCGGATTACCCATCACCCCCCCACCCATCACTCACCCATTACCCATCACACACACCCATTCCACTCACCCATTACCCATCACCCCCCAATTCCCTCACCCATCACCCGTCACGCCAACCCCACACCCCCCACCCATCACTCACACATCACTCACCCATTCCAAACTCACCCATACCCAATCACCCTACATCAAGGCTTCCGCAATTCTCGCAACCCCACTTTTGTTTTTCACAATTCTCGCAAATAGGCTGCGAAAAAAAAGAAAAACAAAAGTGATCGGATCATCTAATAAGTGGGCTTATGGACCTTCCCCTGTCAACCTGATTCCAAAAATGTTGCCATATGAGGTGTTTGCGCCACGGGGGGCGGAAACCTATACCACACACACACACACACACACACACACACACACACACACACAACCACACACACCACAGACAGGAAAGAACACAACACACTTTCGCTTATATACTATAGATTATAATTACCATTCTTGTTATTCTTTTTATAGTTATCAATTTACGTTAATATAGATTATGCATTGATATTTGATATCTTGTTCAGGCTATTTCAATCGAATGAGAGAGAGGAGGAGGACGAGAGAGACGATGAGCAGAGAGAGAGCAGAGAGAGAGAGAGAGAGAGAGAGAGATGAGATAGAGGAGAGGAGAGAGAGAGACGAGAGAGGAGGAGAAGCTGAGAGAAGAAGAGAGAGAGAGAAGGACGAGAAAGAGAGTAGATGAGGAGAGGAGAGAGAGAGATTATGCTAAGGGAGGGAGGAGGGGTGATGGAGGAGGGAGATGCAATGGATGGAAGAAGAAGTTGAGGAGGAGAGGAGGGCGAGTGGAGGGAATTAAGAAACATGGGATAAAACACTAAAAATTCCGGTCTAACCTATAACAGAATGGGGGAATGCGAGGTGAAAAAGACCGGATGACCTAAATATGAACCACACACAACACAACACACACAAACACACACACACACACACACACACACACACACACACACACACACAATACAACAATTGATCATGTAAGGGTTCGTAAAGGTTCTGTGACGGACTCTGTGCTACGGAATCGCTAGGAAGTGTAAGAAACGCAAATCTACATCAAGAGGATCTGTGTCCTGCATCTCAGGTGATCAAGGCAAGTCAATTTCCGCAGTGAAAGAAGCAAGATCAGAGGACAATATTGCCTTTTTCAAGCATACCATGATGAAAATTAAGAAAAAAAAAAAACACGACTGCAACCCATAAATCAAGGAATATTCGCATGGGGTTGGTCGACGCACGAAGGAGTTCGACCACTCTGGCCACGGACCAACGTGCGGGGCTTCCACTACCAGTCCACAGTGTTCGGATGCTGGAATGCCACGGGGGTCGTTGCTGAGATCGGGTCACTGTCAATTGGTGGTTCAGTTGGTGGGGCTTGCCGCCGATGAACTAGCTAAGCGACGCGACGAGGTTGCTACCCTGACTATCAACAAGGTGGCTAGAGTAGTGGCAAAGTGGGCTTATGTGGGTGCCGTGGTGGGTCGTCCTCTTATTAGGTTCACCGGTCATGCCGTGGGAATTGCGTGCCAAAGCGATTTTATTGTATAAATGCCATCTATAGGGTTGTTAAATAAAAAGAAGAAAACTTGTACGAGGTTGGCAATTTTACCATGGGAATTTGGGTTTTTGTAGGGGGATTAAAACTGGGTGTATGTGCATTTGCAGTTTATCGCCGAAAT
Organism: Chionoecetes opilio; assembly: GCA_016584305.1. Classification (NCBI taxonomy): domain Eukaryota; kingdom Metazoa; phylum Arthropoda; class Malacostraca; order Decapoda; family Majidae; genus Chionoecetes; species Chionoecetes opilio. The sequence goes on from JACEEZ010015772.1 coordinate 24,760, forward strand.
GAAAAGGGGATAAGATTTTATAACTATTTATATCTCTTCCAAATATTAATCCGAAAATGATGAAAAAAATCCAGGGTCTTACTATATCATTAGACATTTAGTATTAAATATTTAGTTGATATTTTGGAATACTTATTTGATGTTAGTAACAAATATGTTATTGGTAATGCAGAGTCTGTGAACCACGATACCGCCGTCTCGGAGAGCTAGGTTAAGATTTTGTCATTGGCTAGCACCTTTGATTAGTCTCTTAAAGATAATCAAATTCTAACTAAAGATATGTACAAATAAAGGAATGGTAGGCCTAATCGATGATAGTTAAAGTACATATTTATGGAAGTATGTTCTTCCCAGAAATGTATCCAATGCAGAATAGTCATCCGTGACTAGAAGATTTTACAACCTTCAGCATCAGTTAGTGTCAGGAATTGTTTTTCTTTTGCTACATTATTTAGGAATATAATATGATATTTACACGATTATGATTGTGTAGGTTCCTATATATATATATATATATATATATATATATATATATATATAATATATAAGAAAAAAAACGACAAATTATGATTAATAAAAACATGTAATATTCATGACATGACTTCATAGCACTGATACAAATAAAGGAAATAAAAATATACTTTTCTGTAATCATCACACATTCATTACCACTTTTAAAACCAGTATTACTCCACTCAACAATCTGATGAATTACTAAACAATAGACTAAATGATGTAAAATCTCAATGATCTTATGGGGCATTTGCTAATCTTAATACATTTGGCTCTTTACATTTTTGCACAAGTATTTGATACAATGCTAACAGTGTTCCTTATGGCGCCATCCGTTTACCAGAAAACAAGAGTGTGCATTTTGTGCCAAGAGTAGCTGCCTCAGAAAGGAAAGGCTACCATTGTGTGATTGTACAAACGAAATGCTACCAGGGAAGTGACACTTAATCTTTGCAAGTAGCAATACTACATCACGAAGCAATTAGCCAACTCTAACAATGTTCGCTAAGTGTTTCCCCCAAATCTTGGATACTCCTTTATCAACAGCAGCTGAAAGCGTTTATTTTAATACTGATGATATGTGTCCACTTTTCATTGAGTCGATGTGGCCTGATAAAATCAAGCAGTACGATATTTTCCGTTATCAAACTTTAGGTGCGTTTGAGATCGGAGCTATCCACACATAACGTGTAACACTAACACTGATGTTAGTGTGGATAGCTCCCCGATTTCAAAACGCCACCAAAAGTTGGAAAACACAAAATATCAGTACGCTGAATTTGTCAGGCCCCATCGACTCAATGAAAGTGATGTAGTGTGGATAGCCTCCGATTTCACAAAACGCCACTAAAAAAAGTGGATAACAGAAATATCAGTACGCTGAATTTGTCAGGCCCCATCGACTCACTGAAAAGTGACCATATCCAGTAGTAAACCCCTTTCAGTGCTGTTACTTGATTGCTGTTCAGTCAAAAATTGACAGATACTCATCATTAAACATCTTCATACTTAGAACAGCACCAGACGAGAGCGAACATTTGACTGCATTTACAATTTCAATGTCACACATATGCTTGGTGATATTATCATCGACCCCAGTACAATCAAATCTGAAGGAATAGCATTGGCGTTCAACATTTCGTAAACAATCTCTGTGATACCACATTTCATATGCAGCGGCATCACCAACTTCATGCAACAGTGACAGGTTTGCTCGGACTTTGTCGTCACGTGTGTTCGCTTTTATGTCCACAAACCGGGTCCCCATCGTATCTGTCAGGACAAGATGCAACTCTCCATCTGTCGGATTGTCACAGAGAAACGCACAGGACTTGGTCTTTGGCTCCATTGGGCGACACCCGCGAAACACGTCTGACAGAATCCTCATCATGTGCCAAGGATGGACGTCCGAGTTTAGCTAGTCGCATTTGTGATTCACTAGATGATGTTTCACAAAATCTCTTTTCGGCTCTCTCCAGCATACCTTTGTGCACTACGAGTTTGTAACAGTCTTTGTGGTAATGGATGTTTTCCGTATCAGATGCAGACAACTTTGACAGATTTTCAGCCAGAGGTGCATACTGCGTTTCTCCATACTGTGCTCGCTTCTCGGCAAAGTTCTTTATGTTACCAATAGAATCTGATGTAACATTCTGTACAAAGGTGTAGCCCTTCCGCTTGCCTTTATCGCAAATGATGCAGGTGAGTGAGTTCATTGTCACGTCCGTTATAGTTGAATCTCAACAGGCCTCGCTTCGAAACGGGTGAACTTCTTCATAAGTGCATATCTGGAAATACATAAACAATTATCAAGTTAAAATATATACCAGCATCCGTTCGAGCATTCAAGATCAATATGCGTGTATGTCATATAGGTACATTGGCATCATCACTGGCAAACAAAAAGAACATTTTTAATATCTTAGCCTAGTCCACATATTGCTAAAGAAAGATGGACTCGATCGACGGGTTTCGATTTGAGATATTTCTCAACGAACAAATGACTGCATAATATTATAATTGACTGTAATTTCTTAGCTTTGTGGAGTTATTGTTTCGCCAATCCACTAATCACAATCAGTTTATTTAGGTGATGACAAAATCGTAGCCTACTTCAGAGACGGCGGATATCTTGGTTCACCGACTCGGCATGTTACAAATAACAATATTTGTACAACATCAATAATTATTCCATATATCAACTTAATATATTGGTCATAAATGAATGATGATATGAGGAAAGACAACTGGTTTGCCTCATAATTTTTCCTATTAATTTTTAGAGATAAAAAGTAGTTATATCCTATTAGCGCTTTCATTTCGGGCGATAAACTGCGAAATGGACGGTACCCCCCTTTAAGCCCCCACAAAAACCCAATCTGCAAAAGTAAAATTGCCACCAAGTGTTTCTGTCTATTAAGACCCTATAGATGCCATTTAACTAATAAAATCGCTTTTGGCACGCAAATTCCACGGGGATACACATTTCAGGTACGCGGCGAACCTGACTATTGGTGGAGGAGACTCCGACGGCGTGGATTGAAAAGGGTGTTGGTGGTGTGACTACTACCAGAAAGACCAAGACGGACGGGAAAAGGCAGGTGAGGAAGGTGTGTGTTCTCACGTCGGGAGAAGAGGGGGACCTCAGATTCTCGTGCAAAAATAGTAACTGTTTTTCGTAACTGACATTAACTATATATATATATACTATAAGATAGAGATATAGATATATAATATATATATATAGATTATAGATATATATATAGATATAGGATGATAATATATATATATATATATAATATATATATATATTAGAGATAATATATATATTTATATATATATATATCTATATATATATATAATATATATATATATATATATATATATATATAATATATATTATATATATATATATATATATCTGCTATAGATGACTTCAACTCATGGAGACCATAACCAACTACCCTGTGTCTCTATAACCAAGCGAAGAACTCCCCCCCCCAATACACATTTTTCCCAGATAGATATCTCGAATTAAATACCTGTGAATACCTTATTTAATAAAACTTAATTCCCCGATCCAATCACTGTTCAGGACGATAAATACAATATGAAACAGATGTCAATAATTTTTACATGAATTCAGCTTAGGCAGTTAAGTTTGCAAAAATCTGAGACAAATTATTGAAAAATTTCCAATATCAAGTGATATTATACTTTCATTAAGTTGTTTTCTATGGAATACGGCAGCATTCCACACGAATTTACAATGTGTTGAGGATTCCATTTTATCCAAAAAACCTTTCCGAAGTTGGACGTGCTAGGCTTTTGAAACAAAACTCGACCGAGACTTGCAGCAGTGACCAGCTCCAAGGATACAAATTGATTCACCAAATGCAGAAAGAAACTAGACATGGGGGTGGTGTGGCTTCTCCCAATCAGTAGTAAACTATCGCTCCTCAATCTTAAATTAATAGTTTATCGAATCAGTTATATAATGTGTTTGTGTTGAGTTGTTGGTTGCGGGTAAAATGTTTTTCTTTGGATGTATTATACAGACCTCCAGTGGCAATATAGATACTATTCTAAGTAAATGGACAGGACATTCTTTCCAAAAGAAATGTATATCGCAAAAATGTTACACCATACAATTTGTGGGTGACTGGAACATAATTTGCTAAAGCATACTGATAACGCAAACGTTTTGAGTTTATTAAACTTAATGTACTCATTTCTCTATTTACTACAACTACAAGGCCTACTAGAATCACTGACACAGCTGCCACACTAATTGGACCATATATGGACCATCCCAGTTAGAGTCAGTCACTTGTAGCTTCATAATACGCACTGTCATATTCTGCCCATTTCCCATTAGTTTCCAGTTTACGTTGAAAGAAAAAAAGTCAGCATATTCCAGTTTACAGTAGGAGAAGTATTACTAATAGAGCACTTGATACTATTTTATGACGAAATTTCAAAAACTTAATTGGCCCAATGTATGCAATCACCAATGTCCAAAGGAGCTTGCCTATAATAAGTTTTATGATATCTTTAAATTAATCATTCACAAGTATTTCCACGATAAAAGAGGGAGTTAGTAACAACAAATATGAATAAGTCCGTACATAACCCCATCATTAAAAAACAAGCATTAAAGAGAAAAACAAACAGACTAGAAAAAACTAGCAAAGAAAAGTGCCATTAACTACAAATAAAAATATCGCAAATATAAACATACATTGAATAAAACCGGGTTGGAAGCGGGCCAAATAATGGGATCCAAATTTTTCAAAACCTAAATAGTGCTGGGCTAAAAAATTGATAGTGATTCATGAAATCAGGGAATAGCATGATCACCATACAGTAGAACAGACATGGTGGTGTTGGCTAGTATATAGGTATAAAGGAACTCTATTAATTGTCAGTTTTACCAACTCTACAAATGGATGGATAGTTTTGCAACCCAAAATCATCATTGATGTTTCAGCAAACTGCTATGGCAACTATATAGCTATTAATAAATGATACAACTTCATAGTACAGGCTAGTTCCCTATAGTACAGCATTTATTATTCAGGAGAACTGGCACATGAATTGCTAATACCATACTTGACACCCAAAGTAATTTGGTCATTCTCTTAAGTACACGTAAGTTGTAAAAATGCCGTAGTGACACTGCCTTAGCGGACTATCATAATATACGGTAATATATGGCTCCATAAATCACTGTCATAGATACGGCTGCTTCTGCCAGTTTCATCTTTCATCAAGAACAAGAATTAAGTGAGACTTTATCATGTTATAAAGTAAACCATTATTATACTTATTTAATTATTATGCAATTTATTAGCATGTTTGTTAATTTCTCAAATTCTTATACATTGTGTGATGATTGTCTTAAATGAATCCTCTCACGTTCTTAGATATTTGCCTGGGGTACTTTCGTCTACGCCTAAATAACATTAGCTCAAAAGTCACCTAGTTTAGGGACATGTCTTGCCTCATGTTGGCAACATGCACCTTACTGCCAGACACTTCTTTGCAAAACATAAAAAATCGCATTGTTTACGGGGTCATAAATCAGAAGTACTATATACTTACATGAGTAGTGGACAAGATACTAACACCTAGAAGCCTAATAGTGTGGTATGCCATGTATTCCCGTAGGATTTTGTGCTAAAATTGATTTTTTGCAGTTTCTGGCTTCTATAGGTATCAGATTAACAGAAAAAGATGGGGTCCCAATTTTCAGACCCTCACCCCTTTCTGGGGGGTCATTCCTCTTTGGCACCCCCAGGATTGGTCTCTGGTAACACTAAGCAACAAATTTCAACATTTCTTTGTTACAGACACGTGAACTACTGATTCCTACTAAATTGCTGATGCTGATGTCAGGTCTGATATCTAAATTTCTCTATCACGTCCAGATTTGGTATAACCGAAACCTCTATTTTCGTTGTTTTCTCACCCGCTTCTATTACGAAAGCCGTCTAAGCTACTTTCCATGCCACGTTTTATGCTAGGCATACTTAAATAATGTTAACAGGGTTGTCTTTCCTCCTTTATTCTGGCTTAAGACAGACAGTGGAGTTCCACTGCGGAGTTACCACCCCTGCGCCCAACCATCCACCCAAAGCGCGTTAGTATTTAGCGATACGTCCGATTTTGCGATACTGTCAAAATCGGACGTAAAATCAATCAGTTATTCATCAATGTCCATATTTGAAATGTCCTCCGAATAGCGTTTGCGCAATCACTGCCATAGCATTTACAGAGAGGAGTACAGGGCAGGCCATTCTTCAAGCAGCTACACCTATTTCCCTTGCATCCTACTTGCAGCCACATTTGACGAGTTCAACTACAGCTTGTGGGGCAGGCAGGGCAAGACATGTCAGTGGAACATACACGCCTTTCTCCAATTTCCATCCATTTTTTTCAATTGCAGGAAGGGTGGACAATTTTCAGGGTATGACTTGTCCGCATTGTCATGTAGTTTGCACGCATGATATGGG
>JACEEZ010015773.1:0-15340 GCA_016584305.1 Chionoecetes opilio
GTGGGGGGTCTTTTCCCCTTTTTGCCTGATCGGTACGGGTGGGAGAACGAGGAAAAGAGGGTGGGAGGGGTAGAGAAGAGATGGGAGAGGTGGTTGAGGGAAGGGAGGAGAGAGGAGAGGAGAAGAGAACGGGAGCAGATTTTTTTTTTTTTTTTTTTTTTTTTTTTTTTTTACTATGTACCTATAGCGTGTAGGCAGGGGTGATCAGGATCGGAGGTAGTCTCTGGGGGTTTTCACTTGAGGGGTGTGATGGTTGGTCCTCGCCCGTGGTGGCGCGGGCAGGTTTTTAAGTGACGCCTGGTTAGAGGTCATGCAGCCCCCCTGTTTCCTCCGATGCACTCGCAATCGAAGGTAAAGTTGATGGACTATGGGTGTTCTTAGGCCACTCAACGGTGCAGAAAGGTTTTGGTTTTCTTCGGGGATACGAAAACTGAGTACGAAACTGAGAAGATAACTTGAGGACGGAAGAGAAAGATGAGAAGAGGAAAACTCGAGAACATTTTAAGGGAAGGCTCTTAAGGTAGGAGAAGCAGGAGGAGAAGAATGAGGATGACGATGAGAAGAAGAAGAAGAAGAAGAAGAAGAAAGAGGTGGAGGAGGAGTGGGGTGACCCATCAAGTAGGCTGATCCATCCTTCACCACCTCCAATTTCAGCCATCCATTATGTGGGGCGTGCAGAGCTTGGGAGGAGGCAGGGAGGTAGAGGAAGGAGGGAAGCTCAAACACTAAGACCACAAGGAAGTATGGGTTTGTGCCAGTACTTTTCGAACATTTACGGGGAGATTACAAAGGGGAAAAAACATTTTTGGGAAACCCAAATTCCCCTTTTCCGAACGCCAACAAGTCTTGGCGATCGGAAAACAAAAAAAAAGCGGGGAAAGGGTCGTGTAGTTTTGGAGAAAAATCTAATCTATTCGGGAAAAACTGGAAATTGGACGGAGAGCAAGACCCTGGTTGTCGAGGGGAGGTGTTAATATAAAATTAAGGGGCTGAAAAGGACGGAAAAAACAGTGACAAGATGGGCTTTCAAAAATTAAAATTCCCCCCTTTATCCAAAAAAAAATGTTAATCCGTAGAAGTGGCTGCAATTCGAGTAGATTGAAAAAAAGAAAAGAAAAAAATAGACTTCTAATAACGCCAAGCCCGCAAATCTTAATGAAAAAAAAAAAAGGGGGAGAAAAAAAAATTTGACATGGGGTTTAAGGGTTTTTAGACATTGATTTGAGTTTACGTTTTTTCGGGAGACAGAGGAAAACCTACCCAAAGCTGTTGAAAAAAACTGAAACTAGAACACAAATCAAGAAACTTCGTCGATTTTGGAAGAGGCAAAAAAAATAAATAAGGATTTGTATATGGAGCACATGTTCTTGGTATACTATTTTTCGCCTGTCAGCCAAAAAGTAAATATAGATAGTAAAATGACCTCATGGAAAATTTTTTGAAGAAATTTTTGGTTTAAATTTTGGGAGCACGAGATCCCTTGACCCCCTTTTCCCAAAACTCTTGTATTGCCGGTAAGGGAGTTTATTGCGGCTTTTTTTGGAATGCATTCGGTCCCATTTTTTGGCAGGAGAGAGAGAGATGAGAGAGAGAGACCCAACCCGGGGATTTTTCTTTTTTTATGAATTACGAATTTTGGAATGTCTTCCCCCTTCCTTTAGTTTCCCGGGCCCTGCCTTTTTCTGGCTCTTTCCCTTCCCGAGATGCTTGGGCCCCTCGAGCAATACCATCTAATATTAATATATATAGGAGGGCCGTGTGTCCGTCTTCTGTGTCGTCTGTCTGTCTGTTTTGGGTAGCCGAAACTGTAAATTAATTTTGATGATAGGTATAAAAACGCAAATATATCGAGGTGGTAAGCGACTTGGTCCAAAGTGATTGAAAACATTTGAAGGGGGGTTTTTGGGTAAAAACACTTTCAGCGATTAGATTCATGAATAAAAATTTGCGGAACGTCTTGCCGATTTCACTAATTCCGTAACTCATAAAATTTTTGTGCGTGGGTTTTTTTGGTGTGGGTGTGTGGTGTGTGTGTGTTGGGTGGTGTGTGTGGTTCTGCATGCATGGGTGTGAGTGTGTGCGTGCGTGCATGCGTGCGCGTGTGGTGTGCGGTGTGTGCTGTGTGGGTGTGATGTGAGTGTCTTTCAGGACAGGGTGGGGCTGGGGTGAGGGGGCGTGAGGGCCGGGGTGGCAGGCGTGGGGCGGGGTGAGGCAGGCGTGGGGCTGGGGGGGTGAGACAGGCGAGGACTGGGGTGAGGAGGGTGGTGTGGGTTTACCTTCAAACCCCCAGCTAAAAGGGTGTTAGATTTTTTCCAGGAGAGTTATCGGTAGAAGTGCTGAGATTATAAAGCTTTTTTTGGGTTAGTCGACCTCACCTGGATATGCGGCAGTTTTGGTTCCAATTACAGGATGGTAAGGCCTTGTAGAATAGTGCAGAGAAGGATAAACAAAAAGATTCATGGGGTGCGTAAATTTAGGTATAAGAAGAGATTTAACATTGAATTTTTCACTCACTCGAGAGGCTAGAGTAAGGGGGGACTATAATTTTTTTAAGTGATTAAAGGGGTACAAAAAAGGGATGTAGGAAAAATTATACGGCTAAAGAGGTAGAAAAAAAAGTAACGGATTAAGCTGGAAAAGCGTAATTTAAAAAGAAATAAGGAAAAACTGGTTCACAAATGGTGGTAATGATTGGAATGGACTCTCGAGGGGGTTTGTGATTTTGAATCTTTAAAAAGGAGTCTGGAAAATTCGGATGGGAGGAAGGTAGATGTAGGTAGGTTAGTAACAGGAACTACCTCGTGTAGGTTTTTACGGCCCCTTGTAGCTTCCTTATTTTCTTTTGTTCTTTTTTTAAAATAAACTTTCAAAGGTATAAAAAACAATTTTTATGACGTTAAGATTCTTCAACCTTTATATGGGGCCACTATGCTTGCCCGTTCAACGCAAACTTCGTGACACACACACGGGGGCGCTGCGCTACACCGATATAGTACGGGCCTCCAACCCCACGCTGCACAGAAGAGAAAAAGACAGAGATATCACACCCCACCCCGGGGACCTAGCATTGCTAGAATGAAGGATACTCTTTTCTCTCTTTTCTTTCTTTTCTTTCCTTTCTCTCTTTTTTCCTCTCTTCCTCTCTCTCCCCTTTTCTCTCTTCTTTCTCCCCCCTTCCTCTCTCCGCTCCCCTCTCTCTCTCTCTCTCCTCTCTCCCTCTCTCTCTCTCTTCTCTCTCCCCCTCTCTCTCCCTTCTCTCTCTCTCTCTCTCTCTCTCTCTCTCTCTCTCTCTCTCTCTCCTCTCCTCCTCTCTCTCTCTCTTCTCTCTCCTCTCTCTCTCTCTCTCTCTCTCTCTCTCTCTCTCTCTCTCTCTCTCTCTCTCTCTCTCTCTCTCTCTCTCTCTCTCTCTCTCTCTTATTCATGGGTTAGGAACAGAGACAAACAAAACAATAACCGAACTTCACAGTACACACACTTTCGCGTTGTTTCTCTATAAACACAGCTTGCCCCTTCACATCTACTCCCCCAAAACAGCTTAACTGATGCCTATTTTACTAACATTCATCCTACCTTCGTTTAAGTTAAATTATAATCTTATTATCATTTTATATTCATCATAAATTAAGTTTCGGAAATAAAATAACGTAAACACAACATCTAATTCATTCGATGGGATTAATGATGTAAAACAAAACTAGGCAATACGTTATAGTAAAGAACAAGTGGTTGTGGGCCCTACGGACCCATGTATTGATTTTTGGGAGTAAGTTGTATAAATTAGACAACAATGTGAGGGGAAAACTCCAATCGTGTTGTTGCTGTCGTTGGTCACAAGTCAAAGTGCGTCGGGGTAGACCACGTTCCGTGTGATTCCACGGCGCGCCAACACTTAGACGGCATCAGCACAGCCAAACCCTTGACAGGCGACGTAGAGGTGGCCGTGCGTGGAGTAATTAGAATATCGACCCCAACACACAAAACACGCACGCACGCACACATGCAACACACACACATGCATGCATGCACACACATGCTTTGTATGCACACACACACACACACACACACACACAAAACACACACCACACACACACACAAACACACACACACAACACACACACACACACACACCACACACAAACGTAAGTCCAGCGTCTACGGAATTAGGGAAATACGGCAAGACTTTTCCGCAGATTTTATTCCCGTAATCTAATCTCTGACAAAAGGTTTTTAGCTCAAAACAACCCCCCTACAAAATTATTCAATCGACATGGAACATAGCCCTTTAACTACTTTTCATTGCGATTTTATGAGCCTACTCTCATCAAATTGAATTTACAGTTTCGGCTACCCAAAACAGACAGACACACACAACCCCACACAGACACACGGCTACTCCTGTAGTATATTAAACAAGTGCTTGTGGGCCCTTTGGACCCATGTTTTTTAGTAGTAGTATATATTAAACTACAATGTGAGTGCAAACTCCAATCGTGTTGTTGCTGTCGTTGGTCACTGGTCAAAGTGCCTCGGGGTAGACCACCTACCACCACCATAGCCTGCCTCACACCAGCCCCCGCCTGCCTCTCCCCAGCCCCACGCCTGTCTCACCCCCAGCCCCACGCCTGCCTCACCCCAGCTACACGCCTGCCTCACCCCAGCCCACGCCTCCCCTCACCCCAGCCCCACGCCTGTCTCACCCCAGACCCACCCCTGTCTCGACCAGCACCACGCCTGCCTACCCCAGTCCTACCCCTGTCTCACCCCAGCCCCACGCCTGCTCACCCCAGCCCCACCCTGCCACACCCCCGGCCTCACGCCTGCCTCACCCCACCCCACGCCTGTCCTGCAAGCACACTCACATACACACCCACACAGCAACACACGCACAACACATGCATGCACGCATGCACGCACGCACACACACACACCCATGCATGCAGACCACCAAATCCCACACACACACACCACACACACCACACACACACACGCCCAAGTTATGAGTCTACGGAATTAGTGAAATACGGAAAGGGACGTTACCGCAGAGTTTATTCATGTAATCAAATTTGCTAAAAAGTGTTTTTAGCCCAAACCCCCTTCAAATTATTCAATCGACATTGGACCAAGTCGCTTACCACCTACGATATATTTGCGATTTTATGAGCCTACTCATCAAAATTAAATTTTACAGTTTCGGTCCCCAAAACGGACAGACAGAAGACAGACAACACAGAAGACGGCACCGGCCACTCCTATAGATATTAGATTTTAGATGGTATGTCGGGGGCCCAAATGCATCTGGGAAGGATAAAGCCCAAAAATGCAGGACCCGGAAGACTAAAGGAAAGGGAGAAGACATTCCAAACTTCGTAATCATAAAGAAAGAACCACCCGGGGGCTCTCTCTCTCCACCCCCCTCTCTCTCTTCCCCCAAAAACGGGGACACGAATGCTTCCAAAAAACCCCGCAATAAACTCCCTTACCGGCAATCACAAGAGGTGGTAAAGGAGGTCAAGTGACTCGCTGCTCCAAAATTTAAACCAAAAATATTTTTAAAAAAAATTTCCATGAGGTGCATTTTACTTTTATTTTTATTTTTTTGGCTGACGGGGAAAAAATAGTATCCCAAAAAACATGTGCTCCATTAAAATATCCTTTTTTTTTTTGTTGCTCTTCCAAAAAAGGGACAAAATTTTTCTTGTTTTGGGTTTCTAGATTTCAGTTTTTTTCAACAGTTTTGGGGGTACGCGTCTTCCTCGTCTCCCGAGAAAGGGAAAACCAAATCAATGTTAAAAACCCTTTCAATCCAATGTAAAATTTGTTTTCTCCTCCTTCTTTTTTTCTTTAAATCTTGCAGCTTGGCGATATTAGAATCTATTTTTCTTTTTTTTTTTTTAAATCTACTCGACATTGCGCCACTTCTGGGTTTAAACCCTTTTTTTTCCCCGGTCAAGGGGAATTAATTTTTTGAAAGCTACACATCTCTTCACTTTTTTTTCCGTCCTTTCCACCCCCTTATATTAATATTAGACACCCCCCGATCGCAACCAGGCTTTTGCTCTCCGTAAATTTCCAGTTTCCAGAATAGATTGAGATTTTTCTCCAAAGAACTACACGACCCTTTTCCCGTTTTTGTTGTTTTCCGCATCGCCTAAGACTTTTGGCTTTTGGGAAAAGGGGGGATTTTGGGGTTTTCCCAAATAGTTTTCCCTTAGATCCCTGTAAATGTTCAAAAAAGTAATGGAAAAATCCCCAAGATTTCCGGTTTGGTTTTAGGTTTGAGTTCCCCCCTTTCCTCTACCTCCCTGCCCCTCCCAAGCTCTGCACGCCCCAAATAAGGAGGGCTAAAAATTGGAGGGGTGAAGGATGGATCACCCACTTGAGGGGTCCCCCCAAACTCCCCTCCACCTCTTTCTTCTTCTTCTTTTCTTCTTCTCATTCTCCTCATTCTTCCCCTCCTGCTTCCCCTCCTTAAAGGGCCTTCCCTTAAAATTTTCCGAGTTTTCCCTTCTATCTTTCTCTTCCGTCCTCAATTTTTCTTCTCTTTCGTACCAGTTTTCGTACCCCCGAAAAAAACCCAAAAACCCTTTTTTGCACCGTTGAGTGGCCAAAGAACCCCCAATCCATAAATTTTCCTTCGATTGTGGGATCGGAGGACACGTGGGCTGCAGAGCCCAAATCACAGGCGCACTATAAAAACCCTGCCTGCCCCACCACGGGCGAGGCCCAAACCTCACCCCCCTAATGAACCTCAGAGACTACCATCCGATCCTGACCCACGCCTCGGCGTATAGGTACACTGTAAAAAAAAAAAAAAAAAAAAAAAAAAAAAAAAAACTTCTCCCGTTTTTTCCCCCTCCTCTTCCTCCCTCCCTCCCCCACCCCCCATCTCTTCTCTACCCCCCCACCTCTTTCCTCGCTTTCCCACCCGTACGATCGGGAAAAAAGGAAAAAAGCACCTCTTCATTGATATCGGGCGCTTATTGATTTTCTTAGCTTTTTTTTACTTTTCATCAGGTTTTTTAAAATTTATAGAAACTTGATGGAACTACCTTGCTATTCCCCAAAAAAAATACCTAACGAAATGATACCCTTTTTATACGCTAACAAAGGTAACTCAGCAGTGGTAGAGGGTGTGATTTGGGGGCTTGATTATATTTAGGGAGTGGTGGTAGTCGCGGTAGGGCGCTGGTATTGTGGTGGGTGCACGTAATGGCGGCGTGGGGTGGCCCCGAGGTAACTTTCCACAGTTCCGGGGGCTTTGCAGCGGCATTTGGGGTGTTTTTACTACTTGTCCTTGGTTTAAAACCGATTGATCGGTTATGCGGGTCACTCATAGTAATATGTGAGCGTGACTACACCTTAAGGTATAATCAAGAGAGTACTACCCTTAATCGTGGGGGTTAATGCGTGAATGCGTTTTGCCGAGAACCCTTATAAAGACGGTGGACTTCACGTGTACGTTCCAAATAATTATGTTTCCCCCTACATGGGGGTTTCCCAATATTTTCCTCACAACTCTTATATTATGTTAACCCTTTGTTTAAATTATGGTACTAAAAAATACCACCGAATCATATTACATTTTAATGTATTTAATTTTACCCAATTCATAATAAATAACATAGGGGGAAATTTTTTTACTCATCTCCCTTTTTGACGGGGGGAGGGATCCCACCATACCTTCTCCCATTAGAGAGCAGTTTTAGTGGAAAATTTTTCCACAACTGGGGGCCGGCGAAAAATAAAGGGTTTTTTGCTTCAGGTATTCCCCCGTTTATGAGGTTTCTCCAAGTGGTTTTACACTTTAAAGCAGCGCCCCGGGTGGGAGTCCCCAAGTTGGCCTGCCAAGACACAGATTTAGATCCTCCTCTACCTTTCAGCTAACTCTAGGGGAATCAAATTTTTTACCGCCCGCACCATCTTTTCCCCTCATAGAACTCCACTGACTCAAAATCCCCTTCCTCGTATGAAAATTTTGATTTTTCCCTAAGGCCTTTGCGAAGAGGCTTTTAATTCCCCCAAAGGGATTACTATATCCCCTACTTTAATTGGATTTTGATTTTTGGCTTTTGACCCCCTTTTAAAATTTTTCCCTTAGCTCGAAAAATAATCTGCACCCCATGCTTATCTCATGACCTTAAAATTTTTTACTTAAGGTGTGATACCTTCCCGGAAGTTGACCCGGGTCTTTTATTATAGGATCTGTATATTTTCCTTGTTTCTAAAAAGGAAAAGGTTCCAGCTTCTCCCAAAAATTAAATGTGAGGGAGAAAGACCCTCTATATTTATTGAAAAATCACAAAGTGGGTTAAAGGGGTGGGTTTTTGATCGGGTCTCAATCCCCAGTCACTAGGTTTTAGGCTTCTAGACCTATTTTTGTTTTGTGGAGGTTTTCCAAAGATAAGCTTAACTATCCAATCATTCCTCTGTAAAACCCTTTTTTGCCAAGGGCTCTAGGGGTAGTAAAGGTCCATGAGCATTCCTTTAAACTCTAGGTTTTTGTAATGATGAATATTTAATATTTCTAACAAATGGGGAAGGCCCCTAGGGAAGTTAGTAGCATTACCCTAACCCTCGCCGAGAACACGACCGCCGACCCACAAACCCCGGGAAAACATTTGAATAATTTTTGGCAGTAAATCATCAGCTATTTCAAAATGAACCCCCTTTGTAAGGTGAAAATGAATAAGCAGACATATACTTTTTTGGGGGGGGAGCATTATCCCCTGTAATTATTATTCCCCAGTAATCGACCCAGCTCCCTTTCAAAGGGTTTTTAAAAATTGTACTCTTTCCCATGGGGAGTTCAGGGGCCCCCGGGAAGGGATTATCTTCCCCATATCCTTGCATTTGACACAAGATTTGAGGTAGTTTTTAACTGCCGTCTACCCGTGGTACCCAAAAAATTCCCTCCTGAGATAGGCTAATGTGTCGCCATTCCCCCAGAAGGGTTTTCCATGAGATTTCCATAGCAATTTAGTAAGAGGGTGACTTTGGGGAATTAGCGGGAGGCAGGTTTTATCGGAAGATCAGCATTCCAAATTTTCCCCTCGACACCTAAGATGCCCTCATTATCTAGTAAGACCTAAAAATTGTTTAAGTTTGTTCCAGGGGGGCGGGCCGAGGCTAAGCGATATTCCTCGGGAAAATTTCCCTGCTTTTGATTGTTCTCCCCCAAAAACTTCAAAGGTCAGAACTACCCCTTTTTAAAAATTGAAGACCAATTTAGTAGTCTTTAAATTTAATTTGTTTAAAAAGGGAAAACCCTTTTTATTCCAAAAAGGGTTGGGATCAACATAGGTCCATTTTAATTTCTTCTGATAGTTGACTTCCTATAGACCTTTTGTTTAGGCCTTTCATTTTTTTTTTCACCCAGGTAGGACCTTTAAACCAAACCCCTGTATTTCTTTGGGGATAGTTTTCCTTGGACAAAATATCAGGGGGTTTTCCCTTGGTAGCAACTGATTATAGTAAAAATGTGGAACCTAAAAAATTTTGATCTTCCCAACACGTTTCCTTAAATAAGGGGATTTTTTGTGATTTTTCATTAACCAGTGTAGGAAGTTTAAACTTTTCGGTCCACATAATCCTCACCAATTTTGTAATAAATTATTAGATTTTGTGCTAGTTTAGTGCCTAATTCTAAGCATTTTAGCCCCATTGGGGGCAAGTTTCTAGGCTTAAGGGGGGAAACCCTGAGCCTAGACATAAGAAATTACATTCCTCCCCTGTTTAAGATAACTACTGCACCGTATCCCCTTTTTTGAAGCATCAAAAAATATGTGTAGTTGCTGGGGTTGTCCCCCATCAGTATTCATTCCCCTACTTATGTAACTTCTTTTTATTTATTGACTCAGTTTTTTATAGTCCCCCATTCTGTTTTTAAATTCCCATAAAGGGGGGTACCCAACGAGGTTTTTTGTCCCCAGGCTTTTGTTTTAGACATTTACCCCTTAAGTTATTGGGCTCACTAGCCCGGGGGGTCAAATATTTGAATGACCTGACTTAAAGTGTTATTTTTGTTAGGACTACATCAGAAAAATCGGGGGACACTTTAATTTAGTTCACATTTTTTCATTCCACCATAATCCAACACTGATTGGCCCCTTTCTGGTGGCGTATAATTAAAAAAATGCTTCCTGATTACCCTATACCCTTTGGAGAAAGTATTCCAACTCTTAAGGGGGGGGGTGCCCTTCCTGCACTCTTTATTACCCGGGGGAAAAATTGTATTATTCTTCCTCTAAATTTATGTCCCGCAAAATTATCCAATAGAAAATCTTCCCTATTCGGGGCTATTAACCCTTTAAAATGGTACTGTAATGTTTATTTAACAAAAAGGGGCTTGACAAAACCCAAAAAAGGGGGATTTAAACCTTTACGTGGCTAGGGGCTGTTTTTCCCGATATATATTTTCAGGGCTATAGGAATTCTGGAAAATTTTTGTTTTTTCTTCCTTAGACCCAATCTTAGGAAAGCTTTTGAGATGTCAGCCACATAGGCGAGTTTATCTGTTCTGAATTTTACTAGGCAGCTCCCAGTTTGGACAAGAGATTCGGTCTTTTCTGAAGGCGTCATTTTGCTAGCATCTTGTTTTTTTTTGAAACTACAATTGAAAAAATATTTAATGGGGGGGTGGTTGATGAATCTTTGGCCCCTGCATGGGGGGGAAAAAATGTCCTATATTTTGATTTTTCTGTCCGTTGAGTTTTTTTGAAAAAGCATCCTTTTTGTCTGAATTTTTTATCATTTGCACTCCAATTTAGACTGGTTTTTTTCGTTTTTTTTATTGAATATTTAATTGGCTCTTAACTATGTGATAAATTTGGAAGGAACAAAATGGGATCTATTTGCCCAAAGGGGTCCACTTTTTATATTTACCATTTACATAACGACAGTGGATCATAGTGATTAGAGTTTTTGATCCTCTTTTGGTAAAATGTTCAGGTAGATACCCAAAATTTTTTAGATCCCATAATTATGCACGGGAATCCCCTTTTTTCCCAATAACTCATTGATTTGATGGGGTTTTCTAATGAAGTTCCAATTTTTAAACCCCAAAAGGGGTTGTGCATACTAGGAATGCATTCCTTTTTGTTCAGGCTGGTGAGTGATTGTGGGAAGGGCCATTATACTTTCCCCCCAGACTGTGAACAAGAAATGTTATGTTTTTTGAGACCTTTCTTAGGCATTGCCCCCAAAAAATCACGCCTTTTTTTAATTTTTTGGGCCTCAAACATCAAAGGTATTTTTAAATAGTCAACACCTTTCTCTTTCAAACATTTCAGCTGTAGATTTTGTCCTTTTACAGTTAAATTTAACCCATGATATTAACTACAGCACACCACATTATAATTTTTTTAAATTGGGGCTAGTGGTGGAAGAATTCAAAACTTTTTGGGTTCTTTGTTGGTCAGAAAGCCCCAAAAAGGCTAAATTAACCCTTTCAATTATAGGGTATTTGTAAAAAGATCAATATTTTTTCTCCATAATAAATGATTTTGGACCACGTCAAACATTTTTTTACAAGGGTGAATTTCCATTGTGGGTCACCTTAATTCTGCCCTAGGGGAAACGGTGAACTACTCATACTAGTTTTCTGCCATTTTAAAACCGTAGGGGCTGTTCCTCACATCACCATTAGGAATAAGGTATGTGATGAAGGATTTTCTACCCCTTTTACAAGTACCCCGGGTAATAGGACAGGCTTTTATTGCATGTTTAACATAAGGCAGGTTAGGGGATTTCCCCCGGGGCCATTAATTTTGAGTTAGGGTATATAGGGGTTTTTATATTTCAAGTGGAGGGTGGTGTTCTTCTCGCAGAAGGCACATTTTTTTTTTGACTTTACTGGTATAACACTATTTTAGGAATGGACCTGTTCCTTGAATAGGTCTTGGGGGGTTTACCGGTGTTCTAATTGAAAGTTATCTACCGGTTTTTTCTTCCCATCGTAACTTTAGTAGGACGGGATAACTACCCACCAAGAGGGGGTTTTTAAAAAAATCTAAAGGTGGCTTATCGCTGATTTCCTTTAGGTTAGTTTTCTCAATCTCCCTGTGGGGTTTTTTCCTGCTAATACCTTGCAAATGTTTGCACTCTTTTAATAAACCTTCCTCTATTTGCTTTACCGTGAAGTAATTACTATTGACCTCTGATTTAAGCGGTCCGATCCTGGTTGGTAGTTTTCTCTATATAGTTTTCGACCCTCCAATCTGACTTTCAAGGGTTTATGAGCTTCAATGGCTCTTAGTGTGCAATTTTAAAGTTTTTTCTGAACTCTTCCAATTCTCGTGATGTGAGAAGGGCCGTAATCCCTTAAAATTTCAGAAAGATTCTTTATTATCTGATCTTTAAATTTTTATAATTTTTCTCTAAAAAATCTTGAGTGCCCTTATAATTGGATTTTATATGATTTATTATAAAACATTTTGATATGCAGGAACCTCTCAACGATCTAACAAATAGGGGTTTAATTTTTGCACCTCGTTAAATCAGTCCTACATCAATCAATTTGAAATTATCCCCCCCCCCCAAAGAAAACCAATTTTCCCCTTCAAAAAAAGGGGGCATTGACAAATCTGGTAATTGAATTGGGGTAAAAAAAGGTTTGGCGGGGTTTTTTGATCACGCACTAAGTTCTCATATTTGAAACCGTTTTCCCTGTTTTTGTACTTCTTGATCATACTTGGTCTCATAATTAAAAAATTTTTTTACCCCAGCTTCTAATATTGAAAGTAAGCCTCTTTTTAATTATCCATTTAGTTTTTTGCATTAGCAACCCGTATTTAAACTAAAATTTGTCAATAGGGGGTAGTTCAGCTGCTTCCTCACACTTTTTATATATTCGTGAAGCCATTTTAATTAAGCCGCTAATGCTTTTGCCCCTTCCCCAGATTTTAATTGTGATTAGAGAAATGAAAATGAAATAAAAAAAAAAAATTTTTAAAAAAGGTTGGATACAATTTTAAAAAAGTTAGGGTTCCCTAATTTTAAATTTTTAATTTAAGGGTGGATGTGACGCGACTCGGCCTACCAAGGCGCGAAGCCAGGCCTATAACCATCCACCACTTTTTTTAACCAACTACTAAATTCGCAAACATTTTTTGTTGGGGGGATGGGGTAGCTTACCAATGCGGCCAGGTGCCGTGGCGTCTGTACACGGCGGGCAAGTACAGGGCGGTACGGGCGGCCAAGGGGTTGTTTACCAAAGGGGGCGGGGGAAACTGGTGTTTATTTGCTTTAATCGACCAGTATCCCTTAGTGCCTTGGTACATCCCCACACCCCTTTTTGACATTTATGAAATTTATAAAAAATTGGGGTTTTTTCAAAATAACAAACCTCGCCTTGTCCAGGCACCCCATCTGGGGGAAAAACGCCTCGCAAGGGCTGTGCGTTGAAATTACTACTGCATAACCTTTCAATTTTCCTTTTTCAAAAGCCCTATTTATAGCCTCCTTGACCCTAAAACTAAGAGTTGGGCCCTTTCCCGGTGATGCTAGGAAGCGGTTGGTCTTTCTAGCCCCTTTAAACCCCAAAACCTACCTGCGCCACATATCTCTTTTATTTTCTTAAGATATTTTTTTTGTTATTTATGATGATCGGGGGTACAAATTTTCCTATATCGTTACCCCCCCCGAAAGAGAACTGTGAGGTCATGAGGCCACTGAAGTACTTAAATTGAGATGTGCGTCTGTGTCAAATAAAAATTTAGCACGACCGGGCCCCCGGGGGCCCCAAAAAGCCTGAAATTCCCCACCTTCCACCGCCAGTCGCGAGGGGATAAACTGTGCCCCACAATGGCCACCTTGTACATTTCCCAAAAATAATCCTCACTCGGGGGGCCCCCAAAATGTTGAAATTATAGTAATAATTGATGTTGGTGGAAATTATCCATCAAACCCCCCTCTATAATTGGTAAAGGGGGTGGTTTTGTTTCCCCCCCCCCTTTTGAGTGAGGATTTTTCCGTCGTCATAGGGGGGGGTGCGTATGGGATGTATATAAATTTTAATGGTAATGGAAAATTAAAGGGAATTTAAGAAATGGGAAGTATGGGAACAGGATAAATTTTAAAATTTCCCCGGGTTTTAAGCATTGCACCCTTTTAGAATTTGCACCTTGATTTGGAGGGGGCGGTCATTGGCATCGTCATTTGATTTTAGGCCCTAAAAAAAAAATTTCGGGCTTAGGACCAGGTAGCCGGGCTCGTCGCCCCTTTTCGGAAATCAGTACAAACCACACCCTCAAAAGGGGAGAAAAAAAAGGGAAAAAGAAAACGAGAATAGCCCCCCCGGAGAACAAAAAATAAGGTGGGAGTAAAAAGAAAGGAAACTCAGCCCAAAGGGGAAAACCCCCAAAAGAAGAGAAGGGGGAAAAAGAAAGAGGAAACAAAGGGAGGGAAAAAAATAAAAACACCGAAAAGGGGAGGGGGAAACCCGGATGAAAAACCTTTTCTGAGGTATAAAACAATAAAATCTCCAGCCCTCCGTCTTTAATTTAAAGGGCTTGTAGGGAAATGGTACCGGAAACAGTATTAATCACCCCTGATCCCATTTCAAATAAAGAAAGTACTTGTTATTTTTACTTTGGGGGAAAAGGCGGAATAAACAGGGTTTGGATGATTAGGTAAAAGGGCTTCTTAAAAGTATGGAAATAAATTCCCCCCGATGTAAATCACCCGCTCTTAACCCGGGGAAAAAACCGATCAGATCCTATTAATTTTTTTTAACCCAAGGTTACCCCCTAGAGGGTTAATATTTGAAGGTTGATTATTATTTGAGGAGTGGTGGTATGCGTAGGGGCCCTTAAATTGGGGTAGGGGGAAATAATCCGATGGGGTAGGGGCCAGGTAACTTTCCCCCAAGTTCCTGGCCGGCATCGGGGGATGTTGTGGGGTTTTTTAACTTGTTTTTTTAAGTTGGGTGGGTTGCGCTTATTAAAATTTTGAGCGGGGTACCCAATTGTATTAAAAGGGGTAAACTTTTAATCGGGGGGGCCCCTGCGGAATGGGGTTTTACCGGAACCTTTCGAACGGCGGACTATAAGTGTAAATTAATAATGTTTTCCCCCCCTTCACGTGGGAGGGGTTTTCCAAATTTTCCTCACCAATCTTATATTATGGGGTTAAATTTTTATTAATTGTGGTACTAGTGAATACCACCGAATCATAAATTTTTTTATTTTAAAGTATCTTAAATTTTTACCCAATTTTTTAATAATATATCATAGGGGAATTTTACTCATTCCCTTTTTGACAGGGGGGGCGTATCCCACCATACCATTTTCCCAAAAATTTTTTTAAAAGGAAAAAAATTTTTTTTAAATTTGGATAATTTCCC
>JACEEZ010015774.1:0-5000 GCA_016584305.1 Chionoecetes opilio
CGGGGGTCCCAGGCAGGATTTCCCCATCAGGTTCCTTTCCCATCCCAAGCAGCTCTCGCGGAAAATAATTGTCCAGCCACCCCCTTGTGGGGCGCCCCCTTTGGGTCTCCTCCACGCCGAATTGTCCTTACAGATACAACCCGATGGAAGGATGGGTTCAGGGTAGCTTGCCACATGCCCAATACCCCGAAGTTGGCGCTGAGGGACTAGCAGGTAATAGGCCTCGACAGTCCACGGTGAAATCGCTGATTTGCCCTAATATCCCGCGATCCCCAGACTGCGGCCCTTATTTACCAAAGGCATTGATTCGTCTCTTCAAGTCACTTTTAGTGTCCGTTCACAACCTTTGGGGCATTTTCCACAGAAACCCTAGGGATCAGTAATACTTGAAAAAAAGCATAAATCTTCTTAAAATGGGTGTAGCTGATTGTGTTTTTCAGTTCATTAAAGACCTTTCATGACAAACATCACCCAAAATTTCAAACTGTGTCAAAAAATTTTTTCCAGGGGCCCAAAAGTGTTCAAATGTTGGACGGAACTGGGTTTCTTTTAATTTAATTTAATTTTTGGGAATTGCCTTTATCTGCTTAAAAGATGTAAAATGTTTTATTACCACAATTAAAAAGTTAATTTTAAAAAATATGGGCCGTTAAAATGTAATAATTATTTTTATAATTTATATATTCAGCGCCGACTCTTTTAGGTTCAAATTTTTCCGTCCACAAGTCCCCTCCGACACATCGGCTATTCTTATGCCAGAATATATAAAAGCCCTATTTTTTCATTGATTACAAGACCTAAAGGGACTATATAAGAAACTTCATATTACATTTTACCTTTTAACCAGACCCCTTCCAGGCATCAAAAACCTTCCGTCCCAACGATGTCCACTCCGACACATTTATTGTTTTATATTTTATAATGTGTTACATATCCATAATGTTGATACATATATAATATCCTTGCTTCAATATGAAAATATTCTATAAAATATACAATTGATCCTTCAATATTCACTGGAACCAAAGTGATAAAACACATTCTAAATTTTTGTGCTGTGAGACAATGATGGCCTGGGTTACTGTGAAAATGCCCATATAGTAAGACAGGGATCACAAGCGACTTGAAGATCCGGATCTTTGTCCTCCTGCACAGGTACCGACAACACCAAATACTCCTGCTGAGCGAGTCCATAACACCGTGGGCTATGCCAATCGCCGTAAGACTTCTTGACGTGACCCGCCGTCATTATGGACTGCGCTACCAAGGTATGTAAAACTTTCCAAGATCTCAATGTCCTCGCCGCACGCATGAACAGACTGTACTGCTTCATCTAGTAAGTCTCCCAGCACCTGGACCTTGGTCTTGAGCCAGGAGACCTTAAGTCCCAAAGGCTTTGCCTCCTCGTGCAGCGCCTCGAGAGCCATCACCAGGACCTCCAGCGACTCAGCAAAGATTACTGCATCATCGGCAAAAACAAGATCAGTGATCTTGGTGTTGCCGACGGATGCTCCACAATCATTTGATCTACAACCTTGTCCAATACCCAGTCCATACAAGCGTTGAAAAGTGATGGGGCAAGGACGCACCCTTGCCCTCACTCCTGTATTCACAGGAAAGAAGCTGGATACACCTGCCCCACACTTCACAGCACTCTCAGTCCTAGAATACAGACCTTTTATCAAACCAATAGTCCTTCCCATGAATCCTGCGAAGTCGCAAAGACCCCAGAGTGACTCACGATGCACTGAGTCAAACGCCTTCTTGAGATCAACATAGGTGCAAGCATCCCTGTCGAAAATCACGTCGGGGTTCCACCAGGACACGAAGCGTAGATCGGACAAGGGCCTCATTCTGAGGGTGCAGTTTAAAGGGTTTTTTTATGTTACAAACGGAGGTACTCGGAGGTTTATTTCAGTTATCCCTCAATTCAAGAGTTAATTCCTCAAACAAAAGGTTAACTTCCCTGTACTGTCATTTCCTGCTTCCTCAGAGACTAGGAGTACATCTGCTATACTATATATATACTAGCAAAATAATTTCATCACATTCTAACTTTTGTTAAGAGTCAATAAATTTAAAGTAAACTTTAATTAAGTTTTAATTTATCTCCAAACTCCCGGCTTTTAAGGCAATGGAACCCCTTTACTCTACTTGAGGTAAGGGTTGATTTGAAATCTTCAAGCCTCATATGTTGGGCAGTGATGTTGATTTTTCTATTTTGAACAGTATTTTTCATGATACAGCCAATTTAAGTACAGGAAAATGTATACGCCCTAAAACGACTGGCGCCATGTTGTGACGTCAACAGCGCAGACAACAGAGCAAAACAGCTGTGAAGGGGCCCACTACTATATTACTACCTACTAATACACCAAACTTGCTTCCCATTTCCCGCAAGTGACCAGTAATCCTCCTTCAAGTGATCGTGATATTCACTTTGTTTGTAATATGAAATTTTGGATTTTAAAAGGGAAAAAGTGGATGACGAGATAAGGGCCCGTGCACCAGAAAGTGTGATTTCTGGGATGGGCTTCCTTATGGGGAGCTTGAATGAACCTCAATGACATGTAAGTAGACAATAGACGAACTCATAGGGGAAACGGTGAAAGTATGGTTTTTTCCCCAATAAGCAAAACATACACCCTTCGTCACTCTACTCACCACGCAACCTTACTACCAACATTCTACCTTTCCTCTATGATTCGCTATCTGTCTAGCTTCATGTCTTGCGGGTTCATTTAACTCCCTAAAGGAATGCCGATCCCAGAAGTCATCATTACCGGGTTCACGGGCCACTTTCTCTGTCTATTCCATTTTTTTCCTTAAAACTACAACTTACATTTTCACAAACACAGTGAATACCTACTACATCACTTGAAAGAGGATACTGGTCATTTTGCATAGAGGGTAATGCAATTGTAAGGTTGTTAGGTTAGTAAAAAAAAACTAAATTTTAAAAGGGTAGGTTAGGTTATAATTTTTTTTTATGGGGTCTCGCTATGGGGTTATTGTGAGATTGGGTTGGTTAGGTTATAGTGAGGTTAGATAGAAAATATTAAACATTTTAATTTTTGGGGGCCAGGGGGTCGAAAGGAGGGGAGGGGGGTGAAGGGGGCACCCCCCCCCCCCCAAATTTATAATTAAGTTTAGAGGTATCTGAAGGGACTGTGAAGGTCTGGAGGAAAAAACACTCTAATAAGGCGGGAAAGGGACTCTGAATTTTCCCTAGTCATGCGTTTTTGTATACTTAACATAAAAACCCAGCCTGTCTCACCCCCCAAAAAAGTCTTGCATACTGCTACACTCCCGCAACTTACACACTCAGCAAAAGCCCCACAGCTACATATTTTTTGCAAGTTACTATCCATCCAAAAGTACATACTTTAAATATACATCAAATTTTCACAGAAATATTTTAAAATTTTCCTTCTCGAAAATCCGCCTTGCAGACATCCACCATTGTTTCCTCTTTTTTGTCTTTAGGCATAGTTATAAAACACATTCCCTGGATTTTTAATTTGTGGTTTTTTTGCACATTACACAAAACAAGATAATATTTTTTTTTTGGCATGTGAATTTTAAAAGATAGGTATTTGTGTTTGCTGACCAAAACAAGCCGATCGGCGGATCTGAGTCTGCGCTTACTACGCCAAAAACCAATCACAGCGCTTCCGCCTGTTTGATTTTTTTGGGCCCAAAAAAAGCCATATTTTCATTTATGGTGCATTTCTAGCAAAAAAATAGAGTCAGTGTATTAGCCTATTTGCACCCAAAGCTTCAAAATACCCGTATTTTAGGTGTGGTAAAGGGGTCCTTCAAAAAGGAAAATTTTGAATATTATTTACTATAGGAAGCTAACAAATTTTTTAAAAATTACAAAAATATAAATTTAGCGGTAGATATTTAAAAATCTATAGAAAAATAACTAACAAATTAATTACTTGAAATTTTTTTCCCAGGGGTATTTAAACAAAAACAAATGTGAAAATACATATCTCACCACAAATTTTTTATGAAAAACGAGTGGGTTTTAAAAATTTCTCATGAAAGGTCAGCTAGATGTTTTTTACTCATAAATTGTGTAGAGTCAGCACAGGCCATCCATCCGTACTGCTGAATCAAAAGGGGGTTTTTCCCCAAAAGGGGCAGCGTCACAGATGAGAGGCGTTGGTGTTGACGCACAACTGACGGGCTGTCGCGCTGGCTGTCGGGCTGACTGGCTGGCTGGCGAGGGCCCTTGTGAGGGGGCTGAGTGCTGCTGGCTGGGAAAATGTTGACCAGGGGTTTTTCTGAATTGGGAATATTGGAAATTTAAAAAGTCGGGTAGTTTTTCCCCCTCGTCCCCGTCTTCTGATAACAAATTTAAAATTTTTCCCCCCCGTCTGTGCCATGATAAAAACTTGTACGTCTTGTCCCGTCCCCCTTTATAACCCTTCTTCCACGGTCCTCGTCCTCGTTTTTTGTCCTCTTGAAAAAAAAACTTAGTCCCCCGACAATTAATGCAAGAGAATCTGTCCTCCCTGTTCTGTCGCTGAAACTCGGTCAAGTAGGCTGGATTCTCTATACTGGGGGGTTGTTAATTGATAAATCTGTTTTGTTTTTGGTTTTAGTAATGATATGAACGGGGAGATCTTTAGAGGAATGCTGAATCCGGAAAAAAACACGCCAAGGCGTGTTTGTCTACGCAGCTTAAACAAGTTTGTGTCTCTCTCGTCTTTCTCTGATTTCTTTCCTGACTCAAGTTTCCACAATTATCGCCAGTGTATTTTTTAGTATGTACTCGTCCAGTTATTTAAATTAAACACTAAAATATATTACAATTTTTTTGCTGCCCATACCACCGTTTTCGTCTTTTTAGTTTCGAATTACCATTATGTCTTGTAACCAACACTATCGGATGTAAATTTTATCTCATTTCCCCCGCTAATACACCAATTAGTTACCCTTCTTTTGTATGGTTATTTTACGGTATGGGTTCACTCATTTGATACTGGTTG
>JACEEZ010015774.1:10000-12487 GCA_016584305.1 Chionoecetes opilio
ATGACAAGGCCAGTCTGATGCATGCAGTTGAAGTGCCAGGGTTTTTGGAACCCCTTTGATTTCCCCAGTACCAGAAAGGGCAGGAAGATCCCCCATTTAAAGCTCATCATTGATGAAATGGGTGTACTTCAGAGTATGACAAAACCCCCAAAATATGTAAAGATTTACACTTCAGGATGCATTCAAAAAACGCATAGAGACAATGATGACAAGCTATGATGAGGGGCGTGTTTTTTTTGGATCGATACTGGATCTGTCGTTGAAAAACAAGACCCGGCGAAAGCGATAAACCCAATCCTTGATACGAAGTTCATCCCGAAATGAACTCACCATGTCCATTAAGGAGTTATTTTAGCATAAAAAAACAAAGGGGAAGCACATGCTTTTTTGGCCAAGGACTGCTTGACTTTTTTTCGCAAGAAAAGTTTCATTGTGCTGTTGTCGTGTACGATGATCAATCAAGGGACTGGGTTTGAGTATGTCATACAAAATAAGAGGCGACACATTATTCCAAACCAAGTACTTGCCTCTACAGCCAGTGGTGGGCCAAAAAAAATATGCGTATGGTCGCCCGACACTGACGTACCCTGCTCCTTCTTGACTTACCCCCTCCAGACGATACATCTACTATATCCTTGAAGTTTCATCAGGCAAAGGAAAGAAGTAACGGGAAAAAAGAACTTTGAAAGAGTGAGGTTATTGGCCGTCGCAAATGTCAAGGACTTTTTTGGACTCCCCAATTCTCAGGCGCTGATTGGGGGGGCAGATTCATAGGAAATTTTAAAGAAATCATGGGGAATGCCCCAACCCAAAAACTTGATGAGAGACCCTGCCATGATGCTTCAAAAACATTAGGGTGCTTTTTTCCTCCGGTTGGTCAATGACGAGCTCTACGCAGGTGAAAGCGTTGGAGACTTTTGTGTGTCATGTCTAAGTTTTAAAAGGGCCAGCAACCCTACCCCACTCAGGTGGGAGCTGTTTCGGTCAAAGAATTTGGGAAAGGGGAAATGCTTCCACCAACTCGTGCTGCATTGCTTCCCCATATATGCGTGCAAACTACATGCCCAAAGGGGCAAGTCATACCCTGAAAATTGTCCAACCCTTCCGCAATTGAAAAAAAGGGTGGAAAAATTTGGGAAAAGGGGTGGGATGTTTCCCCCACTGACATGTCTTGCCCTGCCCGCCCCCACAAGCTGTAGTTGAACTCGTCAAAAGTGGGCAAAGTAGGATGCAAGGGAAATAGGTGTAGCTTTGAAGATGGCCCTGCCCTGTACTCCCCTCTGTAAATGCTATGGCCCCTGATTTCGCAAACGCTATTCGGGAGGACATTTCAAAAATAAAATTGATGAATAACTGATTGATTTTAGTCCGATTTTTACAGATCGTAAAACGGACGTACGGTAAAAAAATAAAGCCTTGGGTGGGGGTTGGGCGCAGGGGTGGTAACTCCGCCGTGGAACTCCCTGTCTGTCTTAAGCCAGAATAAAGGAGGAAAAACAACCCCGTTAAAAATTTTTTAAGTATGCCTAGCATAAAAAGTGGCAGGAAATAGCTTAGATGGCTTTCGTAAAGAAGCGGGTGAGAAAACAACGAAAAATAGAGGGCTTGGTTATAAAAAACTGGATGTAAAAGAGAAATTTAGATACAGACCTGACACAGCATCAGCATTTTGTAGGAATCAGTAGTTCACGTTCTGTAACAAAAAAAATGTTTGAAATTTGTTTCTTTGGTCCAAGACCAATCTGGAGGTGCCAAAAGGGAATGCCCCCCCAGAAAGGGGGGGGGTGAGGGGTCGAAAAAATTGGGGATCCCCCTTTTTTCTGTTAATCTGCCTATAGAAACCAAAAATGCAAAAAAATCTATTTAGCACAAAAAAACTACGGGAATACATGGCATACCACACTAGTACGTGCAAAAACTTTATGCTCAAAAAGCCTAAGGGTTTGATTCCTTTTCGTCTCGCCGAGTATCTAGCGTTCAGCAAACATTTGAATTCGTAAATATGTTAGAAATAAGGCTTTAGGTAAGTCTTTATATTTGAAATGTGTTTTTTAAAGGAAATGGAAAGTAAAAATAAATTTAAAATTGAGTTAGGAAGATTTAACTTAAATAGATCATTGATTTTTTTTGAAGGGGTAAATGAGATGGCCCCCTAAAATGGAAATTTAACATGTGTGTGTCTAATATGGTTTGAGTTCGTTTTAAATTGGGGTGAACTTTTCATTTTGGGAAATTGGAGATGGTTGCTTCAATTAATTTGAGGGGGTAGCCCTTTTTTTGGAAAACTTTGTAAGGAATTTTATTTATAATCTAGGAAAACCAAATTAGAAGAGAAACTTTTGTTGTGAGTAAGGTCTTTAAAAGTATGATTTTGAAAAGGTTAGGGTGAAGAAACATATTGAGTTCCCCCCCAGTGAAAATAGGTTTTCTATGATGAGGTGGTAAGATAAAAATTTTATTT
This sequence comes from Chionoecetes opilio, assembly GCA_016584305.1. NCBI lineage: Eukaryota > Metazoa > Arthropoda > Malacostraca > Decapoda > Majidae > Chionoecetes > Chionoecetes opilio. The sequence goes on from JACEEZ010015774.1 coordinate 12,462, forward strand.
TTACAGTAACTAGGATATCCAAAAAT
>JACEEZ010015775.1:5000-21452 GCA_016584305.1 Chionoecetes opilio
CTAGGCCGGCCCTAATAACTCTAGGGAAGAGGGGACCCGCGGATGGAATTACTATCTATATATACGAAAAAAACCCTATGTAAGGCTTATATAGGCTACTAGATATAGAATATATATATATTATAGAAGAGATATAGATAAATAGATAGAGATCTATATACATAACTAATCATAATAGAAATATTATATATATATATAGTAGAATATAACTATCATACTACACTATATATATACATATATATATATAGATTATATATATATACTATATTTATATATATATATATATCATATATATATATATAATATATAATATATAGATATATATATAATACATGTGTGATATAATTTAGTTATATTCAATAGTAAATAGTTATGGAAGTTAACTTATATCTGTAGGAGTTTTAAAAAACTGACTGATAAATCATATATATATATATATACTATATATATATCATATATCATACTATCTACTTATTATATATATAAATATATATATATATCATATTACTATTCATATATATATATTTATATATATATATATATATATATATACTATATACTATATGCTATTCCTATATATATAGTATATATATATATCATATATATATATTATTATATATCATATATATATATATTATATTATATATATATACTATATCATCTATAATATATTTTATATAACATATCACGATATATATATATATACATATTTAGTACTATATTATATATTATATATCATTATTACCATAGTATTATCTATTATATATATACATTTATATATACACTATACATTATTATATATTACATAATCATATATTATATATAAATCTATATTATATAGTATTATATATATATAGATATATATATATATAGTATATATATATAATATATATATACATGTGATGATATTAGTTAATAATCACTCAGTAATAGTTATGCGCAAGTTATTATTATATTGCCTAGGAAGTTTAAAAAAACTGTCTGATATATATAGATATATATATATATATATATATATCAGTCAGTTTTTAATCCCTTAACAATATATCAATAACTGCCATAACGTATACTAGAGAATTACATACTAATATCACAACAAGTGCTTACACTTATTATAGACTCTCTCATATCAGGATTGAGAGATGCATCGTATTAACATCAAAAGAAGAAACATGTTTTTTAGGAACGTAGTCGTAAACCAATAATTAATAGTATATACATATATATATATATACTATATAATATTTACATGTTAATACGTTCCTAAAATATACTGTTATCTTTTGATGCATTAAGTACATGCACAGATCCTATATGAAAGCTTATAATTAAGTCTCCCCTGTAACACTTGTGTGATAGTAGTGGCATTATCTCACTAGTAAAAGTTATTGGAAGTTTATATCATATATGTTAGGAGAGTAAAAACTGACTGACATTGCCTCGGCCCTCTAATAAATTTGTCGCCTCACATCAAATTAGCCACAAATAAAGAATAGACATAGGGAATAACAAATGGTTATACCTAACTAATGGCCTAAATACATATATAAAATATAAAAACTAATCAAACTTCCCAACACAAGCATAATTCCTATCGCTAAAGTAGGTAAACTCTGAGCAAATACACAGAAAAATATGTCGAAAACAATGAGATTACCATGATGTTCAACATCAAAGAAAAATGACATGAGCCCCTGAAGTAAAGATTATATACATATATGTGTCAGTACTAGTGTAGGGGTAAATCCATAATGGCCAAATATCACCGTTAATAAATGTCAAGCTGTAAGACGTGTAGCAAGTAGTATGTAAGTACGTAGACGGTAGCTTAGCAAGCTCACTGTACAGCCGAAAGAGCTGTGAAACTACAGGAAAAAAATAAAAACTTAAAATTTCAAGTAAATAAAATTGATAAACTTCAATCTTCAAGTAAACGTTAAAAAACCTGAATGAGTCAAAGTAATGACGAAAGCCTCGACTATGAATGCTAGCAGCTGCTGCATGGGCTATTCAGCATTTGTGTGCGGCGCAAATCCATAGTTTTAGCCAAAAAATCATACATAAATGATAATAAATCAATCCTAATTAGAAGAAATATTTTATATCATCGAATGTAAAAATTGACTGGACAGAGGAAATTCAATTAAAGTTTACACATTTTTGAAAGAACTTCAGAAAACATGCGTGATGTATAACAGGTAGAGTGATGAGCCACTCTTGTATTGGATCTTGTAAAAATCATCCCTTAAATAAAGAACATGATTAACCATTTAAAATACTCTATTATGCCTGAGAAATGAAACTATCACTCAGGGGCGAATAAGATTTTGATTTGGTGTTTTCCACATGAGTGATAAAATAAACTGCTACACCAAAATTGACTGTTTAAACGGGAATGGAATAAGGAAAAAGCTTATAATATTGGAAGTAAATCGTATCAAGGGACGATAGATAAGATTCTTCATCCTATCTAGACACATTTTGCCCAAGTACCCAAATACAAGGTTATTGGACTATACAAAGCCGCCGCCACGTCAGCCCATGCAACTAGGCGGACTCGAACGCCCTGACCGAATGCACAGGGAACGACGCTGACACATTCAAAGGGAACTCAGTTCTCTACCGAACCTTGCCACCCTTGACGCGGCCCGTATCAAGGCGAAAGCACAGCTAGCCTGGTAAAGCATTCGAGCTTATAAAAATGATAAGTGGGGGCAATTTGGGATGACGTGGAGATAAATATTAATCCTAATTATTAAGCAAATTTTTTTTTTAATTTACTTAGTCAACAGCTGAAACTTATTAATTGGAAAGACCCCCCCATAAACTTGAGAGCACAGTTTGACATGATATTTATCGTAATCTGCCCTGATAAAGGAGATCAAAGTGTCTGCAAATCATGCATGGAGTTCTCAAGAATAAGCAAAGATAGTTGATAGCAGGAAAGCTCTACATTAGAACAGAGAACCATGTAAATTTACTCCAAGATAGGCCCGTAAAAAAATGCAAATATGTTGATAGTGCCATTGGTGGTAGCAAACAAATGACTTTATGAATCACTTACATGAGAAGGAAGAAAATTTCAGCTGCTCACAAGATAATAAAATCAATCGATCAATAGTGAACAAGGTTAAGGAGATTAGGCTTCAACCTGTGGATCAATCAATGTTTTCTGAGCCACCGTCTGCTATAAGACAAGAAGTCATTCGAACTTTCCTGCGAGTTTGCGAATGTGATAGTAAGTAATACTAAATTGTAGTTAGTTGTACATAGGTAATACATTGTGAGCATCATGTGCTGAAAATAGTTCTCAGGTAGGAACTGCCGGTGTATGCATATAGTACCTAGATTAGTAGATTAGTAAGTACATAATCCGTATCATCAAATAAGCCCTCTCTCAAACGGATCGTGAGATACAAACAGGAAGGACATAAGATAAATCCATTCTTAGTGCAATGTAATTAGCTATGCATTTAAATTACATGGTGTAGTATTAATGAAATGGGTTAGCTATTACATGCCCAAGTAAATAATGCTATTTCTACAATAAGTGAGTAAATAATTCCTATAAATTGAGGAAGAAGTGAATGTCATGCCAAAGACACTGTTTGTGCAAGTTCAACAGCTTACATAATAGTATCTCTAATGTGAAAACAGAGATACATTAGAAGTTTATCTAGGTTCTTGACTATCCATTCTAAGAAGTTTAACTATCGCTGCATTAGACGTTACAAGAGTAAACATGGCCAAACTATCATCAGTTTCTACTATAGTCTATATCACTTCAAGCTAGCGATTCCTTAAGGGAGCGGCCTCGATGCCCTAGAGCGAGCTATGTAACGACGTCGCATGCATGAGCTGATAGCCTCGGGACAGGGTGGCGAATAGGTGGTAGCGATACTATGCTAGCCGACCAACCCAAAACCTTGCGTTCTGCCATCCAGAAAAATATACATATCTTCTAAGGCTTTACTCATCTTCTATACACAAGATAGGCTATTTTGTTTGCATTCATAAAGCAGGCAGTGATTGATTCAACAACAACACGCCATCATAACTGCAAATAAGCGGTAAAAAATAAAGTCATGCACTGACTAATCACAAGAGTAGGTGACTTCTTAGGCTTTTCAGTGCATTGAAATGTTGCTACTCCTACACGATACTCCCCCCCCCCCCCCCCCCCCCCTCCAAGAGGGGGGGGGGGGGATACCAGATAATAGTTATGAAAGCTGAGTTTACCATCGGTTCATAATACATTGATGCATATTCATGAGTATAAAAAAATACAGTAATTGACTACACTCAAGATTAAGATAATTAAAAGGAAAGTCAAAAGGTGTATAACATTATTTCATTGCCTTATTTTGCTTCAACTCGCTCTAACTACATAAGTTTTGCGTCACCATTCAATTTTCAAGCAATGCTTTCAAAATCCTTTATACCTTTCCGCTTCCCTGATGGTATGTAGACACGTACCAATAAGGAAAAGAGATAGGTGGTCAAAATGGCCTAAGAAAGGTTAAAACTACTACTGCAAACTAGGCCCACAGTGAACGGCCGTGAGCATTGCCCTCCCGTATATAGGAGAGACTGTTTTCGTGGAAGGAGACTATCAGAGGCTCCAACTGTCACGAGCACATTAAAACAGTTTAACTCTTCTTAGCAATGTTGAAACCTAATATCTTTCCTTATTGAGTACGTGCGTACAGTAGCTAGAATACCACAGAGAAGCGGAAAGGTATAAGGATTTTGAAACAGCTCTTGAAAATTGAATGTGACCCAAAACCTATGGAGGTAGAGCGAGTTTAGAAGCAAAATAAGCAAGAAATAATGTTTATACACTACTTTTACTTTCCCTTTAATTATCTTAATTTAGTTGTAGTCTTACTGACTATTTTTTCTTTTATGATCATGATATGCAGAAAGGAATATCTTTATGCAACACCGATGAGCTAGGCTCAGCCTTTTTACTATAACTATATATCTGCGCATTAGCTCGGTAATATCGCGGAGGAGCTACAACATTTCAATGCACTGAAAACCTAAAAGTCCGCCGACTCTTTGTGATAGTCAGTACACATGCACCTTTAATTTTTTATACCCTATTGATTATGAATCGGGTGTTGTTGTTGAACAATTACTGCCTGAATTTAACTGCAATGTCCAAACAATAATAAGGCCTAATATTGATATAAGCAGATGAGTAAAGCCCATAGAAAATATGGATATTTTTCTGAGGGCAAACAATAAAAAAACACGCAAGGGTTTTGAGGTTGTCTGGCTAGGCAAGATAACACCACCCATCGCCAACCCAGCCCGAAGTTCTATATCACAGCCAATCAAGCGACGCTTCCTTACAAACTTCGGCTAGCAGCGAGCGCAGCCTCCCAAGCCCCAGGAATCAGGCTTACGAGTGAAGAGACCTGTCTATCAAGATAGTTACGCGTTAGAACAATATGCTAAGACTAAACCACAAAAAAAATCGTTAAAACATTTGCATCAACTTGTAAGTATTATCAAGAATTCCTAGCGCTAAATAACATTGGCTCTTAGATGTGACTTGATAGACTAAGACCACATTTCCTAAAAGAGAACAACACACATTAACTATTCAGAATACATGGCTAATTGTGGAAATCAATCATGTGAAACTGATAGAACATGTAATTATATGGAATGGTATGGAATGGTATGACACTAACTGCTTTCTGCGTTGGTGTGAACGACAATTTTTGACGGCTCAGTCATTTGTAGCAGTGTTTGTGTCATCATCTAACTACAGGGTGATCTGTGTTTTAGTATTGGAATGGCAATTCTTCACCTGCTATCTAATCCTCTAGCCTATCCGTTTAACACTAGGCAATATGGATTCGTCCTTTGCATGAGATATCTTATAAATATTGTGTACAGTTCATACCCTGATGTCCATGTTCAATGCAATGACCCGAAGAAGCGCTCCTTAAAATGCTAGAATCTAACTTAGACTTTAAATTTTTTTTTTTTCTTTCTTTTTCTTGTTTTTTTGTTGTACCTGAAAATCACTACTACAATCACCTTATAGCAGTTGGCTTTTCTAGCTGTAGTATAGGGACGTTGACTACTTAATCATTTTTCTCTGGACATAAATCAATAAGCCGTCTGTGACACGCTTGTATATTTCTGACAATCAGATACGCTATTACGGCAACGTAGTCACCAAATTATATAATCTGGCTGTGCTACTTAGCTCTAGAAGTGAAGAAACTGTAAGCGTAGTCTTCTTGTCTTGACCCAAATACAATAGAAATGTGGTGTTTCACATAGGACTATTGTGATAAGGAAGAGTTTAGTAGTAGCAGATTTACTGGGGCATACATTCATCCCAGTGGGAACTATATGCGTTGAGCACTAATGACCGCTAATGCAGGAGATGGATAATCCTTCGTAAATTTTTGTCTTTCTACCATGCCGTTCGCCAAGCTAGCCGGCTGATACAGCCTAGTTATGTTACATTTATTAGTGCTTGAAAGTTATGCCAAATTTCAGTCTCAGAATTTGCATTGCGTAAACTCGGTAACCATTGCCCGAGAGCAATGTGGATGTGGTAGTATTGAATTTAAAGAAAACTTCATTCGTAAGTGTTTAGCAAACCTGTTAGAAGCCGTTTTGTCCTTTAGTTTGGAACCCAAAAACTGCCAAAACACTAGAAAAATGGATCAATGGCTACTAACAAGTATGGAGAACAGATTCTGTTAAGTGGGATTTTAGCAAGTCAATGGCATTTAGTAAACTCCCAAGCGCGTCCTTCAGGTGTAGGATTAAGGTAGCCAAAAGTTTTTATATTTTTTTTTTTTTTTTTTTTTTTTTTTTTTTTTTATTCTAATTTTTTATCTTTTTTTTTTTTTCTTTTTTTTTTTTTTTTTTTTTTTTTTTTTTTTTTTTTTTTTTTATTCTTTATTGGCGGCAAGGTTTACCAACTGAACCCTTTGTTCTGCGCAGGACTTTTATGACATTGATCTATTTGCATGAGCAAAAAATTATCACTGCGACATGAAGCATGGCCATAAAGTATTTCTAAACCGTGCTTTGCTGCAAACACTATACTTCCTGGGTGACCTGCACAAGGCCTAGAACATCTAATAAGCCGGCAAAGAAATATGGCGTAAAGACTGTAGAACTGGGACTATCAGATGGTAACCTGCCGTTTAGCGCTTCCTGTCCTAGTCGTGAGATATGTATCTCTTACCAAAGTAATTAAAAAAAAAACCCCCCCCCAACAACAAGCCTCCTTACCACTCTTACAATCTCAAAGTTGCTAGGTAGCCCAAACTCAGTAAGCTGGAACAGGTAGTTTGATAGGCAATTGTGTATCATCACCTAGACTCCAAGTAGTAAATGATGGGAGACCCACAGAAGGACTACAGTTCGCTGTTCATCTCGCAATGTTGGGTAATAGCGCATTTGGTTTTCAGGCTCAGGTGTTGCGACCGTTACAAGTTGTGCTGCAATATTCCGTGATAATGAAGCCAGCCAACGGAAATTGACTTTGCATCGGCAGATCCGGTGGCGGTAGAGGGGGGCTGAGGCTCATGGAAGGCTCGGGGGGGGGGCGCGGAGAACATACTCAAAATTTTAGGTGGAAGGGGGTCTTAGTATCAGTCAGGCGCCAACGTGGTAATGTTGCCCCTGGCAGTTCCTTTGAATTGAATATATTTTATACTCACCACGGTGCGATAGGTCTTGTTTTAACAAAAATGTTGTACCCATAAAATTACAGATTTGAATGACTCAAAGACCATACAACCGCCAGAGCTCCCCGTAAGGGTGGTGAATAGCTTACGCTCTAGCGGATTAAGAGCACTCTGCTGGCTTTATAAGCTAATTGCACGCCCATTTACCTCTATCATCTTACTAGCCAATCAGCTACAGCAACAAGGCCCTACATCTGATGCATAGTGAAGAGTGCCTAAACTGACGTGCTAAATCTGGGTTAAAGCCAAAGATTAGGGGCATCACACAACAATGCCTTTTAATTTAGAAAATGCTGCCTCGTGTGGAGGGGCCTATCCCATGGCGAAAATTCTACATACTATTCTTTAAGGAGATGTGATAGTGGACTGGCAATTCGTGAATAATAAATGAATAGAATTGTTGTAAAAACCACTCGAGGCCCAAAACACTTTGAGGGCTTTGACAATCTTAGAGGTATGGAAAATTTATCATTCGCCCATCTACCTTAGACGTACGTGTCTAGTATGCTAAACCTGTGGCATCCAAAACATGACCCAAGGAAAGAAATTTGTTTCTTCATGAAGGAACATTGTGTAGTTTAACCTTGCAAATTAGCATCCTTTAAGTTTAAGAAAGTACTCTAGTCTAGTGTTGTAGGTGAGAGTTTGTTGTCGCGGGGTACAAAATTAATTATGTCGTCCAGCTTCCTCCCTCATGCAAAAACTAGTATCTCTATAGTAATTCGAGAACAAAACAGTGTTGATTAGATATTCGAAAAAGCTTAAATGGTGCGCCCATAGCTATTCCAAATGGTAGCTTTTTGAAAGCGTACATGGCCTGAACTGAAAAGGCCTGAAAGCATGACTCGCGTGTAGCTCCATCCTCTCTCACTACTCTAGTAAGTTGCTTGATAGACTCGTAGATTACTTGTAGGTCAGTTGCTGCTTAGTAGCGAGATCGGTTGTGATTGTAGTACATGTAGCATATAGTAGTAAATAAAAAAATGCCGGCTGAGATGCTCGTGCCAGTTAGTAGCAATTTCTTGTAGACTCTGTTAGCGTCTTGTAGCGAGTTGATTCGTAGTTAGTAGAAGTACTTAGTAGTCGCTTAGCGCCTAGACTTGTGACTGCCATAGGTTATGCGCTTTATGTTGTCTAGTTCAAGCCCTAGTAGAGGTTATGGGATGCTAGCGCCGCTTGGTTAATGGTTGTAACTTGCTTGATGAAGATAAGTGTGGGTATCGTAACCTGTTGCTTGCTGTTATAAGACTAATAAAATCAGTCACCAACGCCTTTCCACCATTATAAGTCGGTATATTGCTAGAGTCGGTATATTGTATAAGTCGAGTATCTCATATATATTTTATATATATATATATATATAGAATATATATATATATATTACTTTTATATATATATATAGTATATATCCTAAATATATAATAATATATAGATACTATATATAATATATATATATTCATATATATATTATAATATATATAATATTATAGATATATATACTATATATATATATATGATATATATATATAGGCTATATATATATAATTACATATAAAATATATTATATATGTATATATAATATATTATAGAATATAGTATATACTACTATAAGCCAATATATATATAATATATATAATATAATAAACCTATAATATATATATATATATATAGATCATATTAATATCATACATATGACCATATTATAGTAGATACATTATACACTATAAAAATATATTATATAGTGTATCATTAATATGATTAACATATCTATTGTATTATAATGTATTAACGCCCAAACCATTACATATCACCCCATTCCCATTTATTTCACTCACCCATACTACCCATCACCCACACCCATTCACTCACCCAATCTACACCCATCAAATCCACCCCCAGTTACAACCCACATTAGCCGCCAAAGCAGCCCTCCTGGGCGCGACTTTTGGCTAATTCCTGCGAGAGGGCATATTCGTGGGACTTCGGACACATCAACCAAACACATGACTCTCCCAGATAGCCCCTTCTAGCTTTCCTGAACTCAGAACCACATTCACACATCCAATTACCCCATCCACCCCCACACCCATATCACAACCCATTACCATCACTACCCCATATATTCCCTCACCCATCACCCGATCACCACCCACCCATCACTCACCCCCATTACCATCCACAATCACCACACACCCATTTCATCACCCCACTACCTCCCACCACACACCAATTTCGCTCACCAATTACCCACACTCCCCATCTATTCCCATCACCACATCACCGATCACCCCCCACCCATTCACTCACCATCTACCCATCACCCCCACCCATTCACTCACCCATTACCCATCACCACACACCCATTCACTCACCCACTACCTATCTACTCCCCATCTATTCCCTCACCCATACACCCATCACCCCCACCCATTCTACGCACTCCCCCCGCCATCACCCCACACCATTACCCATCTCCCCACCCATCCACTCACCCATTAACACATTCACCCTACATCAGGTTTCCTCAATTCCTCGCCATGCCCACCTTTTTCCCGTCCTCGCCTAATAGGCCTGCTCACCAAACCGAATAAAAAGTGCATCGAGACATCTCATAAGTGGACTTAAAAACCTTCCCCTCGGCGTACAACCCACGGTTCAAAAATGGCCATATGCGATTGTATGCACCACGTGGGGCGGAACCTATACCACACACAATTTCCCCACAAAAAACACAATACATCCCACTCCCCCATTAATACTACAATCTTTTATACATCAAAAACAAAAAAACACACAACATATACTATTATTACTAGCAACGCAAAGCCGCACTCCGGGCGGAGCTTTATTGGCGCTAGATCCTGCGGAAGGGCATATTAGTTGCTGAGGCCTTTGGCCCAACATCCGTGTTTGGTGGAGCTTCTAAGCCACCAAGCCGCCGTCATAGTATGTAAAGGCCCTGCGCCCTCGCGCGAGCGCCGGGATTACATGAGGTCTTGCGCTGTTCCGCGGACGTGAAGTCAGCATGCTGATGCCCGCTGCCCTTCCGACGAGTCAGTAGGAGCCGAGACTATTTCAGAATGTGCAGGATGTACGGGCGGTCAGTATAACGATATAATGCCTTATCCTGGGACTACTGTGTTTGTTATATAATATCTCCATCAATAAAAAACGCTAAAAACACACATAAAGAAATAAGCCATTAGAGACTACTCAAGAAATATGCGATTGAACTCTAAACTCTTCGCATATTTAATATTCTTACTCGCAAACATATTTACATAGTTGAATACCAATAGAAGCCGGGATAAGAGCTTCCATGTTATATTTTGTTTATGATTAATGAATAGAAACCATACATACATTTTAATCTGTTAACTAAATAAATAACTCATCAAAAGGAAAATACCCGATTTAATGACATTTTTTGTTAAGCTAAAGCTCAATTCTATGTAGCGTTAATAATTCATTATAAAAAAAAGAAATATAGCAATGGAAAAGCTAATTAAATTCCGACCTTCTATATGATATCTCCATGCAAATGATTTTTGAGCAAAATATTAAATGCCTTTATACGCGAAGAGTTAAAGTCTGTCATACATATTCTGTTTTTTTATTGGAGTCTCATAACGGCACTTTCTTCAGTCTGTTGTACGAGTTTTTTATGTGATAATAGTATAGAACAAACATCTTACCGAAGATAACAATATATCTTTTACTACTGATTCAAACATATATTAGTACGAAATACACGATTTCATGATGTTTATTATTTAGGTAACGCCTAATTTATGCATGTGCCTAATTCATTATCAGCACACAACCAAAACTAGCAACTTTTCACCTCGAATAAATTCGCTTCTATCTCGCATATTATCATGCTAAAATGTTTCGAGAAAAAGTTAAAGGCGAAGAGTTAAGTTCATCGCATATCATTGAGAGTCTCATAATGACATTTCTTAAGTGTTATTACGGGTTTTATTTGATATATTATCAGAACAAACATTTCGAAGATAACAATATATTTTCTTATTTTTACTGATAAACATCAGCAACTTAGGTAGGTAAAATTGGCTATCTCGGTGGCTCGTACAGACGTCGTCCCGTTGACGTCATCAATGAGGCGAAGCGCCTTATACACATACAGACGCGCCTTGTTCGGCCCACCAATCCGGACTCTCAGATAGCCCTTCTAACTCCTGAAATCCACGCAGGTAGAAAGGTAATGTAGGTACCCCACCCATTCACTCACCATTAACCCTATAAGCCCCACCCATTCACTCACCACTACCATTCACCCCCACCATTCATCACCAGTAACCATAACCCCCAACCTATTACCCAGGTAATAGCACTCAACCTATTAGAGCCACCTATCAGACTCACTATCAGGTAATAACACCTCAACTACTCACACTATTTACCTACACACACACACACACAGACAGTCACCACTTCGCGTTGCAGAAAATAGCTATATTACTACTGTGATATATATATAGAGAGACGCATAGTTATTTATACATAGATATATGTAGTATGCTCATATCATAGTATTATATCAATATATATACTCAGGACACTAGACTATAGAGATATAATATACTAATACTATATATATATATTTACTTCTATCTCATATATATTATATATATACTACTATTATATATTATACACTATATACTATTTAAATATATATATATACAGATTATATATACTAAAGATAGACTATATATCTACATATACACATATATATGCATAGATATATCAAGACGTATACAATATATGTATATTATATTACTATAGACTACGATAGTAGATATAGATATATATATGTATAGATATATATGCATTTAGAGAAGTATATATAGATCGTATATTATAATACTCATCATATATACATTATATATATACATATACATACTATATATATATATATATATTATATTATATTAGCATTTAGAATAATATAATACAGAGATAGATATCATATATTATTATATATACTTATTATAATAAAAAGCGAAAGTGTGTGTTGTCTGTGTGTGTGTGTGTGTGGTATAGGTTTCCGACCCCCAGTGGCGGAAACCCATCATATACAACATTTTTGGAATCAGATTTCACGAAATTAAAAAGGTGCGCTTATCTGGAGAGTCTGTGTTGTTGGGCAGAAGGCCACCAATGCCCCCGCAGGAGTAGCCAAAAAGTCGCCGGAGGCGGCTTTGCGGCTAGGACTATATATATATATATATAGTATGATATTATGATGATGAATTATATATATATATATGAGATATATATATAAGATATATATACCTACGATGATATATATATATTATCTAAGATCATATATATATAATATATGGAAATAGATATGATATATAATATATATTATCATATATATATCATATATTATATCCCATCTATATTATATATATATAGAGAGACTATAAAATATAGATATTTACATTATTTATATATAGTATATATATATGTAAATAGTATATATAGATATATATAACTATATTTAATTATATAATATTTATACTGATAATCTATATATCTGATAGGATACTTAGATATATCATATTTACACTATATATATATATATTATATATATAATATACTATTATATATATATAATATAGCATAGATATATATATATTTATATACCTATATATTATATATATAGCATATATACCCATATAATGTATATATATACTAGCCGCAAAGCCGCCCTCCGGCGGACTTTTTGCTAGCTCCTGCGGAGGGGCCTATGGTGGCCTTCGGCCAAAAACACGACTCTACAGATAGCCCTTTAATTCGTGAACCATGACCAAAAATGGTGTATATGATGGGTTTCCGCCACGGGGGCGGCAACCTATACCACACCACACACACACAGGAAAACACAACACTTTCGGGGGGGGGGTTCTTATTAATATAGATATATATATATATATATAGAATATATGTATATAATATAAATTAAATATATATAATATAATATATTATATATATAAAATCAGTATATGCTCATATATAGTATGTATCATATTATATATATATATATATAGAACCTATACGTATACTATATAAATACCTATTATACATATATTATGATATATATAATATTACCTATTATATATATATCTATAACATATATGTATTATATATATATATAGCATTATATAGGTATATGTATTAATATATATGTATATATATTATATGGTATATATATAATAATATAACTATATAATACAATATATATATATATATATATATATATATATCATAAACTAATAATATCTATTATATATATATATATAAGTATTATATATAATACCTAGCACATATATTAGACATATATATATATATTATTCTCTACCTATACCTACATGATATAGATAATATATTATATATTAATAAAAGCGAAAGTTGTGAGTCTGTGTGGTGTGTGTTTAGGGTAAATAGGTGAGTAGGTGAGTTTATTACAGGAAGGTGAGTCTGATAGGTGAGTCTAATAGGGTCTATACATCGAGGGAATGGTTGGGGGTGATGGGTATATGGGTGCGTGAATGGGTGGGGGGGTGTGTGGGTAATGGGGAGTGATATGGTGGGGGGTGATGGGTAATGGGTGGAGTTGAATGGGTGGGGGGAAACATACATTGCCTAATATCCGTGATTCAGGAATAGTGTAGAAGGGGCCTATCTGGAGAGTCCGTGTTTGTGGGCCGATAGCAAGGCCGTCTGTATGAAAGGCCTGCGACTGAGATTGATGACGTCCCGGAAGACGTCCTGTACGAGGCCACCGAGATCACAAAGTTTACTACCAATATATGTTTATCAGCTATAAAAGATCACGTACTGTTTATCTTCGGAAATGAATTTTTTTTTGTTTTGTTCTATAATATTATCAAATAAAAACCCGTAAAAAACAGATTAAAGAAGGCATTATGAGGACTCCAAGAAAAGGCATGAACTTAAACTCTTCGCCATTTAAGTAGTTTTCTCGAAAACATTTTACATGGAGAATATCAATAGAAGCGGAATTTAATTCGCTTTCCATTGCTATATTTTGTTTTCTGATAAATGAATTAGCAGCATGCATTAAATTAGCGTTAACTAAATACATACTCATGAAATCGGGTAATTTCGTACCTAATATATGTTTATCAGTGTATAAAAGATATATTGTTATCTTCGGGAAAATGTTGTTCTATAATATTATAAATAAAAAAAACCGTTAAAACAGACTAAAGACAAGGCATTATGATGACTCAACAAGAAACATGTTAGACCGAACTTTAACATATCGCCTTGAATATTTGCTTTCAAAAACAGTACATGGAGAATATCAATAGAAAGCGGAATTTAATTAGCTTCTCCATTCGCCTCTATTCGTTTTTTTGAGTAAATGATATTAGAACCATACATAAATTAGCGTTAATAACAAAAAAAAGGTCAGAAAGCGGTAATTTTTCCCGTTTGATTGATGTATTTATTTAGTTAACGCTAGTATGTATGGTTCTAAATTCATTTATAAGAAAACAAACTATAACAAAGGGAAAGCTAATTAAAATTCCGCTCTAACTGGATTCACCAGTAAAATGTTTGCGAGTAAAAGATTACAATGGCGAAGAGTTTAAGTTCAGCATATCTGACGATTCTAATAAATGGCATGTCTTTAGTGTTGTTTTTATCGGTTTGTTATTTGATAATATTTATAGAACAACATTTCCAAAACCGCGATAACACGTTATATCTGATACGCCCCGTACATCCTCACATGCTGAAAGCCTCGGTTCCTAATGACTCGCGGAGCAGACTAAGCTCGTGACGTCACGCCCATCCCGCCGTCCAGGCGCAGGCCTGTACTACAGGACGGCCGTGGCCCAAGCGCCCACCAAACACAGGTGGTGGGCAAAGGCCCACAACTAATAGCCCTCCGCAGGAGCTAGCCAAAAAGTCCGCCCGGAGGGCGGCTTTGCGGCTAGTATATAATTATGTGTGTGTGTTTGTTTTGTGTGTGTGTTTGGTTTTAGGTTCCGCCCCACGTGGTGCAATCCATCATATGGCCACAATTTTGGAACCGGGTTGACCAGGGGGAAAGGGTTTTTAAATCCACTTTGAGATGATCCGATCACTTTTTATTTCTTTTTTTAGCAGCCCATTAGCGAGACGTGAAAAAAAAGTGGGCTGCGAGAATTGAAAGGAAACCTTTATGTAGGGTGATGGGTAATGGGTGAGTGAATGGGTGAGGAGAGGGTAATGGGTGTGGGTGATGGGGAGTGAAGGGTGGGGGGTGATGGGTGATGGGGGAGGAATAGATGGGGAGTGATAGGGAATGGGTGATGAAATGGGTGTGTGGGTGAGGGAAGGGTGAGTGAAGGGTGGGGGTGATGGGATGGGTGAGTGAATTTGGGTGGGGGGTGATGGGTGAGGGTGAGGGGAAAAGTGGGGAGTGATGGGTAAGGGTGAGCGAATGGGTGTGTGGTGGGGAGGTAATGGTGAGTGAATGGGTGGTGTGGTGATGGATGGGTAATGGGTGAGTGAATGGTGGGGGTGATGGGTGATGGGTGAGGGAATATATGGGGAGTGATGGGTAATGGTGAGTGAATGGTTGGGGTGATGGGTAATGGGGTGTGAATGGGTTTATGATTTTAGGAAGCTAGAAGGGGCTATCTGGAGAGTCGTGTTTTGGTTTGGGAGTAGATAGTCG
>JACEEZ010015776.1:2500-5000 GCA_016584305.1 Chionoecetes opilio
GTGTGGTGTGGATAGTGGCTTCTAAAGGAGTTTGTTTTCCCCTCCTTTTCCCCGGGGCGGGGGAATCCCCCACGTGGCTGCATGCCCCATACTCCGGGGTCACGGTGCCGTTGGTTCAGAAGAAACAGGGTATGCGCCTCGAAAAACACAAAACTTGCGCATACCCTTTTCCACTCCACTGAACTTCTGGGGAAAAACGGACTTCTACTTAGTCTCAAGGGGCACCATACCTTTGCTCCACCTTGGGTTTAATTCCTAGGGTACAACCCACGTCCCCGGGGTTTTTCGCCCAAGCTGGATACCGTTAGTCCGCGGAAAAGGGGATTTGGTAGTGCAACACCCCCCCCAACGTTGCTCCAACTTCACGGAACCCGTTCCGGGTCGCCCGAGCAGCATTTGTGGCCATGGGCCCTTTCCCGGGTGCCCTCCCCAGACAAAGACACCGATAGGTCCATATGATCCGCTCGGCAATTGGCCCTAAAAGATGCCTGGCCGGTGGCCAAGCATTCTATTGCAAAAGACCAGACCAAAACTGGTTTATTCTCTACAGGGGGGCTGCTATCCCACTCTTAGTCAAGGCAAGGCAAAGCGAATAAGTCCTCTTTCCCTTGGTTCTGAGACCTCACCGGATTACCCAGAGGGACCAACGCAACAAGAACAATCTTATGTGCAAATATTATAGTCTATGCGAAGACTCTACACTTGGCCTTTACCGGGTTTCATAAGTAGGCCCACTCGTGGCCCCCCCATGAAAGCCCGGAGCCCCAGAAGAACAGCATTGATACGACTGGGCAGCCTAAGTGCATGGGGATTGCTGCCAACCTTTCAACGTATACCCCGGTCAAAAGAACATGCTTCCTCTGAGTCTTTCCCCGAACCAGTCGACTCAGAGATCACCCCGGTTACGCCCCCTCATCCCACCAAGGGACTGGGAAAAAGGGTGGCCATAGTCCCACTATAGGAAACAGCAGCGGTCGGGTTAGTAGCAAGAGTGAGATGAGGCCCACTCTGCACACTGACACCATTAATGAGGCTGACGTCCCCCTCGCGTTTGAAATAAACCATTACGGCGCTGAGGTAGCATAACAGACCGTCTTACACTCGTCTGTACTTCTTTTGCTGATGACACCAGGGTACTGAAGGAAGTTTCTTCAGTATCTGATGCCGAACAACTACAAACTGATCTGGCATCAACTTTACTCGTGGGCAGAGCAAAATAACATGTCCCTTCAATGACAACAAATTTGAGCATATACATTACGTTCAGGGGAATTAACTACAATGCACACACGTTTGCAGCACCGGACGGTTCCACATATAGACACCAAGGAGCATATAAGAGACCCTAGGAATTACCCTCACTGTGACGGAAATTTTATCCAACATATAAAAAATGTGGTAAAAGGCACGAAGCCAGGCTGGCTGGATCCTTCGCACTTTCCGGACACGTGAAAGGCTTCCTATGCTGACATTTTACAAGTCACTCGTGATACCGTTTTTTGGAGTATTGTTGTCACTGTGGAGCCATGGCGAGCAAGAGAGAAGCAGTCACTTGAAGCCAGTACAAACGATCTTTCACCGATAGAAAAATTTGACGTCCGACATTTGGACTACTGGGAAAGATTACGTGAACTCGACCTTTACTCACTAGAAAGGCGTAGAGAAAGGTACGCTATATTATACATCTACAAAATATTGACCGGAAAATCTGTAAATAACTTTAATGTACGGTCTACAATCACCCACGACGGGTCTGCTCTGCCATATTAAAAAAGGATATACCCCAGAGCAAGTACAAGAGCCCAAGACGCTCAAAGAAAACGCTTTCGCTAAAAGGGGGCCACACCTTTTCAATGCACTGCCCAGACACCCTGCGGTGACTCAACGGAACATAACCTTAAACGTTTCAAAGAACACCTAACAATTTTCCTACGGACAATACCCGATAAACCCAAAGGGCTGCCTCATTACCACCCCATCCCTGCCTGCAGCAACAGCATCATAGACCAAGATGGCGAAGAGACACCCAGACGGGTTATATTAGTGGCGGCGCATCAGCGTGGCCACGGGCATCAACTGTTGCCTGAAACTATTCACCACAGAACACGGGAACCACAGGTGTGTGTGTGCGCGTGGTGTGTTTTGTGTGTGTGTGTGTGTGTGTGCGCGCGTGTGTGTGTGTGTGTGTGTGTGTGTGGTGTGTGTGTGTGTGTGTGTGTGTGTGTGGGGTGTGCCGCGCGTGTGTATGTGTGTGTGTGTGGGGTTTTGTGTGTGTGTGTGTGTGTGTGTGTGTGTGTGTGTGTGTACGTATAATCACTCTAATTACATACATACACACATACATAGGTAGTTGTATTAGTCAGATAGGTAGACTAACGCCAAAGTCTGAACGATGCTATGATAAAACTTATCCATCTAATTATCTACTTTGAACCTAATTACACCTGTCTATTGGGGGGTTAAAGGGACCTAAATTATGCCGAGTTACCTGGCTAAGAAA
>JACEEZ010015776.1:10000-12500 GCA_016584305.1 Chionoecetes opilio
CCTTATCTGTCCCCCCCCTGTCCTATCTGTCCCCCCCTGTCCTTATCTGTCCCCCCTGTCATTACCTGTCCCCCCTTGTCCTTACTTTTCCCCCCTGTCCTTACCTGTCCGCCTCCTGTCACCCCCTGTCATTACATGTCCCCCCCTGTCTCCCACTGTCCCCCCTTGTCATTACCTGTCCCCCCCCCTGATCCTTACCTTTATTTTCAGGAAGGTTGTGAGGGTAATTAGTTGTGTTTCACCTGTTTGATCTCGCCTTGTGTGAAGTTTTTAAAGGGATTTTTTGTGATGTGGAGTACTAATCGGATTGATGTGTTGGGGGGGGTGTTGTGTGTGTGTGTGTGTGTGTGTGTGTGAGAGAGAGAGAGAGAGAGAGAGAGAGAGAGAGAGAGTTTACTTCTACTTTTAAACATAATATGTATTCATTGTCCTTTCTAAATAAGCTCAACACACACACACACACACACTACACATACACATACACAGACACACACACTTGTTTGTTGTTTTCTTGTTTGTTTTGTTTAGAGGATAATGCCTCAGAGCCATAGTGATCTACCGCTGCTGCATATTAGTGTTGGCCGAAGCCACCACCCCGGGGGGGGGGTTACAAACCCCCGGCTGGCACCCGGTACCCATTCACTGCTGGGTGGACAGGGGCTAGGGATTTAAGAAAGACCACCCATCTATTTTTCGCTCCGCCCGGGGATCGAACCCGGGACTTCTCGGTTGTAAGCCGAGCGTGCTAACCACTACACTACAGAGTTCCCTTCCACACACACACACACACACATACCACACACTTGTTTGTTTTTCTGTTTGTTTTGTTTAGAGGATAATGCCTCAGAGCCATAGTGATCTACCGCTGCTGCATATTAGTGTTGGCCGAAGCCACCACCCGGGGGGGGGGGTTACAAACCCCCGGCTGGCACCCGGTACCCATTCACTGCTGGGTGGACAGGGGCTAGGGATTTAAGAAAGACCACCCATCTATCTTTCGCTCCGCCCGGGGATCGAACCCGGGACTTCTCGGTTGTAAGCCGAGCGTGCTAACCCCTACACTACAGAGTTCCCACACACACACACACACACACGTCGTTTGGCTCCTACCAATAAAACTCACGTTGAAAAAGTCCTCAACACGCTGAAATCAGATACGCCTGGGTATGATGACATATCTCCCAAAATACTAAAGCACGCCTCATCTTTAATATCTACTCCTCTGACCTATTTAATTAACCTTTCATTAAAAACTGGTACCTTTCCAGACCGATTAAAGAAAGCCAAAGTAATTCCTTTGTTCAAGTCAGGTGATAGAAGTGACTTAAATAATTATCGCCCCATTTCCATCCTTCCCGCATTTAATAAGATTTTTGAAATAATTATTTCCTCTCTCCTAATCAATTACCTTGAAAAAAAAACAATCTTTGACTGAATACCAGCATGGCTTCAGAGCACAGCATTCTACTGAGTCTGCAATACTACCAGTTTGTCAGCAATGTGTACACATGTTTGGAAGAAAAACTATATGTTATTGGTGTATTCATGGATTTATCAAAAGCATTTGATACCCTTTTACCACAAAAATTTTACTTCACAAATTAGAACACTTAGGAATAAGAGGTGTACCATGAAATTATTTCAGAGCTATCTCAGTGACAGAAAACAGAGTGTATTTTGTAATCAGATTTACTCTCCATTTGAATCCATATATAAAGGTGTACCTCAAGGTCTGTTTTAAGTCCGATTCTGGTTTCTTATATATATTAATGACATTGTAAATGCTAGCACAAAATTTTCTTTTCTGATTTATGCTGATGACACAACACTTTTACTCAAGGACAAAAATCTAGATTCACTATACACAAATTTAATGCCAGAGCTAAACAACGTAAAATCATGGATTCAATCAAATAAATTAAAACTTAATATTTCAAAAACAAATTATATTTTATTTCAAAATAGGTCTGTGAATATCTCCGTCCCTCCAATATTATTAGATGGCGAAATTATAGAACAAGTCAATCATGCAAAATGTCTTGGTGTCACGATTGATGAAAACTTAAATTGGAAATATCACATTGATCAAACATGTCTGAAACTTTCTAAGATAACTGGCATTTTATACAGAGTCCGCCATAACCTAACTACAGAGGCAATGATCAGCATTTATTATACTCTTTGTTACTCACACCTCATATATTGTGTTCCTATATGGGCATGCACATGGCACTCTTTTTTAAGTAAATTATCAATAGCACAAAATAAAATTCTTCGGTGTATATTTTTCTTTAAAAAGTTTGACTCAACAGCAAAAGTATTCTCTGAAACCAATATTTTAAAATTCCCTGTTATTCACAAATATTTTACATTATTATTAATATTCAAAAGTCATGGACAAAACACAATATTTAAATTAGTTGAAAATGTTACCCATACAAGTAGTAATAATATTAACCTTATTTGTCCAATATTTAGAACAACATTATTTAAAAACAGT
>JACEEZ010015776.1:17500-19283 GCA_016584305.1 Chionoecetes opilio
TCAATAATCTAGAGATCTTTGGTTCTGCTTCGGTTCTTCCTCCTTCTCGTGAGTGCTTGAAGAGGCTGTGTGATGGATGAGGATGTGGATGAGATGTACCCTGTCATGCCTTGTCTCCTCTTAAGATATGTAACTGTAGGGCTTTATGTTTTTAATCCATGTTCTTGGTGCTTTAATTTTTATCAGTGTATCATTTTTATTATCATTCTACGTGATTTTTTGTCTGTATTTAATTTTTTTGGTCACTGACGAGGATTATCTTGGTCTTTGCATCAGTCAAGCTAATATTCAACTTTTTTTTTTTTCTCTCCCTCTCTCTCTCTCTCTCTCTCTCCTCTCTCTCTCTCTACTCTCTCTCTCTCCTCTCTCTGCTCTCTCTCTCTCTCTCCTTCTCTCTCTCTCTCTCTCTTCTCCTCTTCTCTCGTCTCTCTCTCTTATTGCACCGTCTTTGCTTCTATATTTTTTTCCTCCCTCCCTTTCATCTCCAACACAAGCCGTACAACTTCTTCCACCTACAGTTCCTCCTCCTCCTCCTCCTCCTCCTCCTAAAACCAGTACGCATTGCCTAGCTGCCAGTAAAAAGGCGATATGATGTTGGGCTTCATTTTTAAACGCAACTTTTGAACATAAACTCGAAAGTAATGACATGATTTATACACATCCTTTTTGGGCCGCACTTTTTTTTTTTTTATTTATTTTTTTTTTTTTTTTTTTACTTCACAAGAACTGGCCAAGGGCACAACAAAAATGGGTAACACAAAGCCCCCTTATTGCCAGTCCCTATAAAGAAGACAGTAAGAGAATAAAATAAAAACAGAGGGGTAGGCCAATTTAGTTCGGATATACCGAATATACCGTGCGTATATACCGAATATAGAATATACCGTTCAATTCTGGTCGCCTTGTTTCATAAAAGATCAAGCCAAATTGGAATCAGTGCAAAGAAGAGCAACCAAGCTAATTCCATCTCTGCGAAATTCATCTTATGAAGAGAGACTGCGGAAACTTAACATGTTTTCCTTAAAGGATCGTAGAATCCGTGGGGACTTGATAGAAACCTTTAAGTCCTTAAAGGATTTGATGTCATTAATCAAGAGAACCTATTCGAGCTTTCTCCTCACGTGACAGCAAGAAACAACGGTTTAAAACTGAATGGACAACGTTGCAACACAGATCTCCGTCAATATTATTTCAATGTTAAAGTCGTTGATCGATGGAACAAATTACCAGCAAATGTTGTCGAAGCCAGCACAATAACTACATTTAAAAACAGACTTGACGCGCACTGTAAAGTAAATGGGTTTTGGTATTGCCCTGCGAATTTACATTATAGTCCCCCGTATCGATTAGTGATAGTGATAGTTTTAGTTAGCATACTTCATATCCTATCATTCTTCACTACGAAACTTCCATTTTCCTATCTTCTTTAGGGACATGGTATCCTTTTCCAACTGTCCTCTTACATGTAGTTGATAGTTAGTGGTATGTAGTTCAGCAGATACCCTAGTTATGGACCAATAGGTCTCCTGGTGTTTGTTATTCCTATGTATTCATATGTATTCCTCCTCCTCCTCTTTATCTCTCTATTTACTACACTTAACACTCTCGCTGTATCTAAATCCCGTATCACACCTCCATTCTCTACAAGTTTTCCATGGTCATGCACGCGTCTTGGCTCGCATTATTCCCTTCGCTTGCTACTTTATGCACGTGTTAAGACTACTCCTTGCATGCAGAAGGGTTATTCAACATTTCCTTCCAGTCCTTCCTCGTTTTTAATTGC
>JACEEZ010015779.1:0-13168 GCA_016584305.1 Chionoecetes opilio
TGAAAATCCCCAGAATAGAATTTCTGCTAAAGGAAATGAATGAGATGTGCTCCACTTTTGAATGTTAAATAGTCGAAGAATTTTACATAGTCAGAGGTGTTAGGTGAGAGATATACAGCACAATAAATTTAGTAAGAGAGTGACATTGAAGTCGAAGCCAGATGGTAAAATTCGGAGATTCAGGCCGTGGCACGAGACAAGTGATGTCATTGCGCACACATGCGCAACAGCCAGCTTTGGTTGAAATGAGATAGAGACAGTAAGAGAGACAGAAAAAGGTCTCCTGTCAGTGCTCACAGACAACTGGGTTTCGGTAGGAAAGAGATGAGGTTTAGAGGAAGAGAGATATGTTCAACAGAGAGAAAGTTAACTAGACTGCGAATGTTGCAGAAGTTTAAGGAGAGAAGGCTAAAGAAGTATCAAGACACCTCGAGTCGTCACCATTGAATCGTCCAAACTGGGGATATTTATGGTCCCCTCCCCAGTAGGGACTCCGAGGCATGGTGTGTGAACGCCATTTTGAAATTTTGAGTGAAGATAGTGTAGGGATGTAAGTGCATGTAGTGTAATGTGAGTAGTAAGAGGAATTGTCTTTAGAGTGCAGGTCTGCAGCTACTCTCTTGTGTATCTGAGACACTTGGGATATGGAAAGAGAGGACACGGGAGATTTCAATGGTAAGTCTGCAGCACCCCCTCAACTCCCGTAAAGTACCTCCCCGGAGTATTTCACCATGGCGGCAGTGTCTGACTGCTACCCCTCCATATATCTATATTCATATATATATATATATATACATATATATATTATATCTATATATATATGTATATAATATATTATATATATATATATAATATATATATATATATATATTATAATATATATATATATATATATCCACTATATCAAGACCACTGTATACCTGGACTGCACACGCGACAATGTCTTGAATTCCGGGCTGCATAGGGACCTGCGGGGCGCCCGACAAAGAGATATAGTGGTCTATGGACTATCATATAGACTGGTTTATCAGTATATATGATATACTGTAATCGTCGTAAATGTTTGTTCTATAATATTATCAAATAAAAAAGTAAAACGCGCTAAAGAAATGCCATTTTACGAGACTATGAAGAAATATGCATGACCTTAATATTCACTTAACTCTTCGCCATTTAAAACTTTGCTATTCAACTTTTATCATGAAGGGTATTAATAGAAGCGCAAGCTTATTAGCTTTCCATTGCTATATTTCGTTATCTGATAAATTAATTAGAACCCATGCATAAATTAGCGTTAAATAAATATATACATCATCAATCGGGTATTTTCCCATTGATGATATTATTTATTTATTTAACGCTCATTATTGCATGGTTCAAATTAATTTATCAGATAACGAAATATAGCAATGGAAGGCTAATGAATTGCGCTTCTATTGATACCCTTCATGATAAAAGTTGACCTCGCAAAGTTTTAAATGGCGAAGAGTTGAAGTGAATATTTAAGTTTCATGCATATTTCTTCAGAGTTTCGTAATGGCATTTTTTTACCGCGTTTTACTGTTTTTTTATTTGATAATATTATAGAACTAACATTTACGAAGATTACAGTATATCATATATACTGATAACCAGTCTATATGATGCGTATATATATATATATATATATATGAATCCGAGCGGCCCTCCGACTTCGGGGGAAGTTCGGGCCCATGTGCAACGGCGATATTCCGTGTGCAGTCTAGGTTAAGTGTCTATACTATATATTAATATATATATAATATATATATATATATATAAATATTATATATATATATATATAAAAATAATATTTGTATATTTACTATAATAAAATGCATTTTAATTATATTGTTAATATTATAAATATTTTTAATTATTATTAATATATTAGATTATAAAAAAATTATATAATATATATTGTATTTTTTTATAAATCTTATAAAAATTTTTTTAATATATTTAATGTTATTATATCTTTTTTCTAATTTTAAAAAAGCGAAAGTGTGTCTGTCTGTGTGTTGTGTGTGTGTTTTGGTTTCCGCCCCCCGGGGGCGCAAACCCTCATTGGCACATTTTTGAATCGGGTTGACCAGGGGAAGGTCAAAACCCCACTTTGAATGATCCGTCGTTTTTTTTTTTTTTTTTTTTAGCAGCCTTTTAGCGAGAATTGTGAAAAAAAGTAGGTTGCGAAAATTTGGGAAGAACTGAAACCTCA
Source organism: Chionoecetes opilio (assembly GCA_016584305.1). NCBI lineage: Eukaryota > Metazoa > Arthropoda > Malacostraca > Decapoda > Majidae > Chionoecetes > Chionoecetes opilio. The sequence goes on from JACEEZ010015779.1 coordinate 2,237, forward strand.
AAAATGCCAGTTGGTCGCTGGCTTTTTTTAACTCAAAGTTGGCTACTGTTTTTCCCCCCGACTAATATTTTTCATAAATCAATTTTGCGATAAAAATTGATGCACCGCTCTGAATACTAAAAAAAAAGTTCTTCTTTGTTTAGTAATGTATGCATTTACTGCTTACGATTGAAAGTTCAAGTAGCATTTAATGCAAATTATCGCCTCGGTATCAAAACTTAAAATATTTTTTAAAAATTAATTTTTGGCATGTAAAATTGGGCGTGTTCAACTGTTTTCTAAGACATACTGCTGCGTCTGGCAAACGCTTGTCAAAAAAACAAAAAGCAATGCCTTGGAAAAAAAAGAAAAAAAGAAGCCGAAATCGGCTTGTTGTCGACAAGTAGGTTTTATTGTGGAGGCGACACGCCGCGGCGGGGTGGTGGGGGGGAGATTGTGGGGGGGAGATTGAAACAAAAATTGCTACTTCACGCGTCGCCTTTTTAACTTCCGGTTTTCCCTTCTGATTGATAACAATAATAAGGAACATATACTGCCTAGTATAGATAACTTCTAACATACGTTATTGACTTTAAAAATCATAGAGAAACATTTACCTCGCCTCCTCAACTAAAACCTCTTGGTTTTTTGGGTTTAATACAGTTTTACAATCAGGCTTCTATAAAATATAATATAAAAGAAAATCGTTTTTAAATATTTACTTTTTTGTTTTAAGTGCGTGGAATAAGCCCATTTTTTCTTTCAAGTTGCCAACTTTTCACCAAAATTGTGATTTAAAAAAACTGCCACGCCCACTGGCATTTCGGATTTTGCAGTTCTCTCTAATTGAAAACCCCTTGATTTTGGGTGATGGGTAAGGGGTGAGTAAATGGGGGGGTGAGGGGTAGGGGTTTGGGGGGGGGTTTGGGGTAGTAAAGGGGTGGGGGTGAGGGGTTGGGGGGATGGGTGTGGGTGAGGAATAGGTGGGGGGGATGGGTAATCTTCTATAATAATAAAAGCGAAAGTGTGTCTTCTTCTGTGTGTGGTGTGTGTGTGTGTGTGTGTGGGGTGTGTGTGTGTTTTGGTATAGGTTCCGCCCCCGTGGCGCAATCAACTCATATGGCACATTTTGGAACCGGGGTTGACCGGGGGAAAGGTTTTTTAAGCCCATTATGAGATTCCCGATAAATTTTTTTTTTTTTTTTTTTTTTAGCAGCCTATTAGCGATAATTGTAAAAAAAAAAAGTGGGTTGCAGAATTGGGGGAAAACCTTGATGTAGGGTGATGGAAATGGGTGAGTAAGGGGTGGGCTAGGGGAAATGGGGGGTGGGGTGATGGGTGATAAATGGGGGGGGGTGATGGTGTGGGTGAGGGAATGGGGGGGGGGTGATGGGAAATTTTTCTATAATAAAAAAGCGAAAGTGTGTCTGTCTGTTGTGTGTGTTGGTGGTGTGGTATAGGTTCCGCCCCCCGTGCGAAATCACCTCATAGGCCTTTTTTGGAACCGGGTTGCCAGGGAAGGTCATAACCCCACTTAGGAGATGATTCGATCACTTTTCTTTTTTTTTTTTTTTTTAGCACCTATTACGAAATTTGTGGAAAAAAAGTGGTTGCAGAATTGGGGAAAACCTTGATGTGGTAAATGGGAAAGGGTGAGTGAATGGTGGGGTGATGGGTAATGGGTGGGGGGTGAGGGGTGAGTGAATGGGTGGGGGTGAGGTTGGGGGGTATGGGGATGGGTAGGGAATAGGGGGGGGTATGGGAAATGGTAAATATAACAAAGTGTGTCTGTCTTCTGTGTGGGTGTGTGTGTGTCGGTATAGGTTCCGCCCCCCGTGGCGCAATCCCTCATATGGCACTTTTTTGGAACCGGTGACCGGGGGAAAGGTTTTTTAACCCCCAAATTATGAATGATGCGACCCTTTTTTTTTTTTTTTGCACCTATTAGCGATAATTGTAAAAAAAAAAGGGGTTTTGCGAGATTGGGGAAAACCCTTATGTGGGGTGATGGGTAATGGGTGATAAATGGGGGGGGTGGGGGTAATTTTGTGGGGTGATGGGTGATGAAGGGGGTGGGGGGGTGGGTTGGGGGTGTGGGTGATGGGTGGGGAAAGGTGGGGGGTGGGGGGAAATGGTGGTGATGGGTGTGTGGTAATGGGAAAAGGGTAGTGAATGGGTGGGGGGTGATGGTATGGGTGAGTAGGGGTGGGGGGAATACATACATTTCTACATCCTTTTCAGGAAAGTTGAAGGGGCTTCGGGAGAGTCCGTTTTTTGGGGGCCGAAGGTCCCCGCCAGGTTGGTGGCCGAAGGCCCACCCCCAAATAGCCCTCCGCGGAGCTACCCAAAAAAGGTCCGCCGGGGGGCGGCTTTGCGGCTAGTATATATATATTTTATATATATATATATATATATATAAAATATATATATATATATATATATTTTTGCACGTGTCATTTTAACGTATGTATTATGTACATTTGATTCTCTCTCTCACTCACACAACACACCACCACACACCCCCAAAACCAATATATATATATTTAAAATTTACTGCCGCAACCCGCCCCCCGGGGCGGACTTTTGGCTAGCTCTCGGAGGGCTATCGGTGGGCCGAAAGGCCCACCACCTGTGTTTGGTGGGCCTTCGGCCCACCAAACACAGACTCTCCAGATAGCCCCTTCTAGCTTTCCTGAAATCATGGATGTAGAAATGTATGTATTGACGCCAACCCATTCACTCACCCATTACCCATCACCCCCCACCCATTCACTCACCCATTACCCATCACCCCCCACCCATTCACTCACCCATTACCCATCACCACACACCCATTTACTCACCCCTTACCCATCACCCCCCACCCCCCACTTTACCCCCCATTACCCATCACCCCCCACCCATTCACTCACCCATTACCCATCACCCCCCACCCATTCACTCACCCATTACCCATCACCCCCCACCCCTTCATCACCCATTAAAAAAAAATTCATCCCCCCACCCCATTCACTCACCCATTACCCATCACCAACACACCCATGCACTCACCCATTACCCATCACCCCCCCTATTCCCTCACCCATCACCCTCACCCCCCCACCCATTCACTCACCCATCACCCCACACCCATTACCCATCACCCCACCCATTCACTCACTTATTACCCATCACCCTACATCAAGGTTTCCTCAATTCTCGCAAACCACTTTTTTTTCTTCACAGTTCGCTAATAGGCTGCTAAAAAAAAAGAAGAAAAAAAAAAGTGATCGGATCATTCTATAAGTGGACTTAAAACCTTCCCCGGTCAACCTGATCAAAACTGTGAATATGATGGGATTCCGCCACAGGGGCGGCACCTAGTCGCGGACAGACAGGACAGACAGGGACAGACAGACAAGACACACATACACACACACACACTTTCGCTTATATTACTTATTATATATAATATATATATATATATTATATATAGATAGAATATATCTAATATATATATATATATATCTATATATATATATATTAATTGCAATATTTTTAATTTATTCAAAGATATACGTATTCAAGGTTCATAATCTCAAATGTATCCTTTACTTTATCACAGAAGTGTACGAGGATGGGGCAGTCTCTGCATTGCCACAAAACGCCGCCAGGGCATTCTTAGATAAGGAGGCAGCTGTGTTCCAGGTTAGAAAAAGCTTTACGTGTATCAGCTTGTAGTGAAGAACTAGAAATGACCCATATTTATAACAGTATGTTATAAGATATACTGTGCGCTAAAACTAGGATGCGATTTAAAACCATATTTTTACGCATAGTATAATGACAAAAAATAAAGGAGGGGAAACCATTATAACACGAAATGGCTCGCTAATTGGCTACTTACTCGCATGGGAACGGTAGGTTGCGTTATTAAAGTGCTTGGCGAGCCAAACAAACTCCCATACCAGATGGGCAAGCAAAGTAATATTCCTGGTATCCAAAGAGTTGTGATGGAATTTACCGTACTCGTAATAACTAGATAGACAAGTGAGAAAATTGACCGGGTTAGCGTGTTGTGTGTATTTAACTCAACCACGGTCTTGCCACGTGAGCGGCTTCTAGCGCGTTTTCGCGACCTCCTGGCCCGGTCTGGACTGGACTATTCGGGCGGCCACTGTTTTCGCAGAGGCGGATGGAACCGAGCTGAAGGGCTGACTGGGCCAGTGCCAGGCGAGCAGGACAGTTGGACTAGTGTGAGGAGAACTGGCGCATGCGCACTACAGTCAGCGGGGGGGAAAACGACCAGGAGCTTCTCGCCTGCTGATAAGGACATGAAACACCATTGATGGCAGACAATAGAAAACTAAAGTAATTTCACGAAAAATTACAATATTCGCAATTGCTGAAACAACAACATCTGGAAATGAATACGATACAACACTATAGTGGGCCAGCACGAATGTCACCAGGCGCCACATATCGAATTTTAGCATCGCTACAACTTGTATGTGTCACTGAAGAATGTTACCGTAAGCTATAGTGTTTAGTAGATAATTAAACTACGTACTTGTGCCACGTGATTGATCTTTATCTGTAGTGATGCTAAAACTCGTAACATTATGCCCCCCTGCCACATTAGTGCAGTGGCGACTATAGATACGTGTTATTAAAGGTAAATGAAATGAAATTTCATCATTCATTTTTCATAGTCATCCCTGCCAAAACTGACTTCCCATGAGAAGTCAAGTAAATAAAATAAAAAACGAAGCGGCCTTTTTAAAAATGTCGTGCCATTCTGCCGAGGACCGCCCATTCGATCCCCAAACAATAGGAACGACGAATGGGACGGGCCAGTCCTCGATGTATTTTCGCGAGCATCAGTTCCGAGCGAGCAACGGTATAGACTAGACTGGAACAGGGTGATGAATGTCGCGAAAAACACGCTATGTGAGATGCGATCGTTATTTTTTTTTTTGTAGTTTTACCAGGAAAGAGCTTGGAGCTCGTACTGACCGATCTTTGGGTAATGCCGGGACCTCTCACACAACCCCCCCGCTTTAGTCAGTGACTCATAACCCCCAATTTAGTCAGTGTAAAATCACCGGGAGTGAGAACATGGGGGTGAACCGAGACATCGAGACGAACAAGGCTGTTTACAGCGGCCTGGTGAAAGCTGTGACGTCACAGCCATGGGATCCCCGCGCGCGACACCGATGACCATGGCTCAGGCTATTGGGTCTTACATACGAAGGCGGTCAAGGGCGTGTGTATGTGGCGTACTGTATCATTTTGTTTTGTTACGGAGGAGCTCTTTTCACAAGTACCAGCAAGAGCCGTCCTTGTGCTGTGTGGCCCAATTGCAGGAAACTACAGAAAACGCCCCAGAGTGAGTATACCTCTCTTTTCCAAGAGACAAGGTGCTTGCCAGCCAGTGCTCAGATCAAACGGGACAATTTTTTCACCGACGGCCAGTAGAGGGTGAGTCTTGATCTTGTTAGTATTGTCGTAGATTTATTAGCTAATAATGAAAGAAGTGAGCCGGTAAGTCTAGCATATCTAGCATACTTATAAGGCATACAAAAGAAATGTTTGTAGCATTACAAATGGCGGATGCTATGTCACAACAAATATTACTACTATTTGAGAATTTATCATTGTGTTGTGTTACGTTCATAAGCACCTCCGTCCACAGCTAGTGGGATCCATTCGCTGCTTTGGGTCTGACACTGTTTTTGAACTAAGAAGGATTAGCAGATGGCACGCTTGAAGAATGTGGTTCACGAATGTGGGTGTATTCGCTGGAAATATTGTCAGCGCGAAATCCTGTAGACCCCTCCATTCACCTCTCTTATTTCACTGGTTATACGACTTAACTGCTGCCCTGCATAACATGTTACAAGCCACATAGAGCACTAGCTTTCCATGAGAACACTTTAAAAGTAATAATAGTTACTCATAGACTAAAATATTCACGTCAAAAGTAAAGCCTTTTCAGGTGAGGTTTCAGGTTCAAAATCTTTTTCGGAATAGCAGTGGCATCTAACTACTCTAATAAACTAATATGTATCTCAGAGTACTTCTGTACATGCTTTAGGGCAGCAGTTATGCTGTAAAACCAGTGAAATATGGAGTGTCTACAGGATTTCGCGCTATGACAACATCCGCACAAAATCAGGACCCACATTCTCCACGAGTTGCCAGCAGGCTATGAAAGAATGGTGATATAAAAAGTAAGACACTTTACATAAGTATCCATGGTATCCAATACTTTAGAGATGTCGATGAAGGTGTGGGGGTAACCCTTAGTATCGGGGATTTTTTTCTGATCTTGACAGTGTTGTGGTGTTGTTGCTGATCACCCCCGTTTGTGCTTCATACTTGTGCATGCTCTTGTGAAATGTCTGGGCTTTCTTGCTTGCTAAATCAATGTTCTTGCTGTTTCCTTATTTTCCACATCAGTCACAAAGTTTGTTCTTCAAAATCTGCCATCCTGTTTCATCTGCAGGAGTCAAATGATGCAAGTTTGTAAGCATTTGTCAGTTGGTGTCTTTAGAAAGTTTAAGTGTTTCCTTAGTCTTTATATCATACGCATGTAATAGGAAGTTTCTAAAGTTTCCGCAGTCCGTGTTACATTTGTCGTGCATGCTGTGTTCCCGAGAGGTGTGTCTGTGCCTGTAGTTTAGTTTAAGTTTCCGTGTATTGCTTCTGCATCTTATCAAAGTTGTAGTGGATTCATCATTTATCATAAAAGTCTTTTCTTTATGTGTGTTTGTATGTTCTGTAAAGTCTAATTGTCTCTTTTCAAGTAGTTTCTGCTTCCATTTCTGGTATCATGATCTTTTAATTGTAATTTGTCAGTTATTTCGTGTTTGTGTACTATACCAAGTTGGTATATGGGGTATATGCTCTTTTAAATATATGTTGGATGTTTCACTTGCTCTTGCTGCTAAGATGAGTTTAAGTCAGTTAGGGGCAACCTGATTCACTTGTGCTAAAATAAGGCCATCATCTGCATAAAACAAGCAAGGATAAGCAGGAGTTCGCATCTTTAAATCCAATATGTGTTTGGTTCAGCCCCCCCCCCCCCCGGTGTAGATGTGATATTGTTATCATAAGAAGTGATGTTGAACCATTGCAACCTTGCCCTTATTCCGAGGGGACATCCATTCTTGTATGATCTCATTGTTATAGATACAGGATGGTCTTGTCATTTAGGTATATGTCACTTATGACGTCAATTATGTGTGGATGTATCCTGAACTTTTTTAGGCATTCAATTAAGGGGCTTCTTTTCAACACTGTCGAAGGTTTCTTGAATCTATAGCGGTGGTTATTAATGGCCTCTCATCTTGAAAGACCACACCACCACCACCCCAACCAACCACCACCACCAACACCACCCACCACCTCTACCAACAACCACCACCACCACCACCACCACCCTCTACCACAACCACCACCACCACACCACCTCTACCACCACCACCACCACAACAATACCACACCACCACCACCACACCCCACCACCACAACCCCACACCACCACCACCACCACCACACCACACAACAAACAGTACCACCACCACCACAACACCACCACCACCACAACAACAAACAATACCCCACCACCACAACACCCCAGCACCACCTCACCACCACCAGCACCACCTCTACCACCACCACCACCACCCCACCCCCACCACTACCACAACAACAACAACAATACCACCACCACCATTGAGATAATGACAGGGATTCAGATTATTAACGACATAAATAAGAGCGTGAACTGAGAAATAGTAAACCTGTACGGGTGGAGGAGCCGGGAGCGGTTGTCGAGCCGCGCGAGATCCCATGGTTATTTCGTGACGGTCACGGGCCGATCTATCAGAGGCCTTGTTAAATCTCGGTGGCCCCCCACTCGGGCGAAGATACTCATGGTTGTGACTTGTCACGGGGCGCGATCATCGGCCTTGTCATCTCGTGGCCACGGTTCGAACAGCGACCACAAACAGATCAAACACGCTTATTCACTAGACCACCCAGACGGGTGTTTGTGTTGTTTGTTTGTGTATGTGTTCGTGTGTGTGTGTCGTGTGTGTGTGTCGTGGTGTGGGTGTGTGTGTGTGTGTGTGTGTGTGTGTGTTGTTGTTACCTTATCTGTGTGGATGTTACAGGTCATGGGCGCCCCCCCCAAAAACACCCAAGTTAAGAATACTTACAACTATGGTGACACAGTAGGGGTTGATTACCTTGCCTCAGAAGTGTAGGTTGATGGGTAGGCGTATTAAACCCGTCCTAGCCAGACACTTCAGATGTATTGAATTAAAAGTGGTCGAAGCGGATTTGTTTTAAAAGGCTTGTTAATCAAGTAGGTACCAGAGAACAATTACAAGATATATATACATAATCTGATTACACTGTGAGATTTTATACATATAATGGTCACGCTGTTCGTAAGTAGCGCCAATGAAACTAGCTGCGTTAATAGACAGAGCAGAACAGTTAGTTGTGACAAGCAATAAGTTTACAAAAAACAACGGACAAATGGTACTCTCACCACCTCCTGGGCCAGGTGGGAGTGAGTAACAAACAGACACCTGAACAGTGGTGGGTGTCGCGTTGAGTTTAGGAGGCGCCCTGTAACGCGTCTCCTCGTATCTGTGTTCTGTCTGGCTCTCCGGCCAGTTTTTGTTTTGCGCATATAAGGAAGGGAGACGGAAGTGGCAGGTCCGGTGGACATGTCTCTCAGGCTCTGTTGCACTCTCGTAAAGCGTCATCATCCTTGGGCCCCCAGTCCCGAGCGCTGAGATGACACACACACAAATTGTGCGTGCAGTCCGGAACCAGGGGGAAGTGTTGTCTACGTGTTGCAGTCAAGAACACCGGGTTGACTGTCCACGTCATGATTTATGGGCCATGGCGTGATAGTTCGTCAAACGTAACCTAATCAAAAGGTGGTGTCAGCACTCAAGCAAATTCATCCGCTAGCGACACTTCAGACACTCGGACACCTGTCTTAGTATTAGATTAACACATAAATATATAACCCAGTACGTACGCTAATAAGTGGTTGTGTTTGTTTGGTTTTGTTTTTTTCAAGCGTGGTTTTAAGCAACAGGTTGGTTTATATCAATCAATTTTAATCCTCGATGTCAAGACAAATAAATAATGAATCCTCTATGCATATGTTTTCACTCAACACAACCTGAAATGACATAAACATTAAAGTTTTTATAAAAAAAAATTTCATAAAAAAATTAAAGCTTTTGATAGTTGGCACAAATCTTTAATTTCCCCAAACTACCCTCATTCGGTTTCTATCCTTCTCTCTGTACCTTCATTTTAAGTTTCCTTTCAAACCGTTCTATTGGAACTACTGTAGACGGACATTGTTTCTTCTCCTAAATCTATCAATAGTGGTGTTCCCCAGTGGTTCTGTCCTATCACCCACTCTCTTTCTATTATTTATTAATGATCTTCTAAGTCTAACTCAAAGCCCTATCCACTCCTACGCTGATGATTCTACCACTGCATTTTTCAACGTCGTTTATTAGACGACCAACTCAACAGGAACTAGTAGCGTATTTTTCGCGACCGCTCTGGCCCGGTCTGGACTGGGCTAGTTCCGGGCGGTCACTGTTTTTGCGAGGGCAGTCTAAGAACGGTTCAGCCCAGTCCAGTCCGGTCCGACCCACATACCAGGACCACCTTGGACCAGTGTGGGGAGAGCTGGCGCATGCGCACTACAGTCAGCGGGGAGGCGACCAGGAGCTTTCTCGTGCTGCTTGATAAGATATGAAACACCATGATGGCCGACCATAAGACTAAAGTATCACAGGCGTGGTAGTTGTAAAGTCTTCAGCACAGGTTAAAAGGCGGACGACAAAAAGGATATTGACAAGATGGACGCCTGCCGCCTCCACAGTTCAGTTCAGTACCGCCCACTCGATCCCCCAGCCAATAGGAAACGACGAATGGGACGGGGCCAGTCTCGATGTATTTTCGCGACCATCAGTCCACCCTGACCCGGTCCGGACTGGACTGAACCAGGGCGGTGAACGTCACGAAAATGCGCTATAAGTGATTCACGGAGAGATGCCACCGAGCGCCTAATTTCTGATCTTTCTATAATTTCTGATTGGGGCAAAGCAAACCTTGTTTTGTTCAATGCCACAAAAACCCAATTTCTTCACCTATCTACTCGATAAAACCTATCAGATAACTACCCCCTCTTCTTCAATGACACTCAACTGTCTCCTTCTTCTACAATGAACATTCTAGGACTATCCTTTACTAAAAATCTGAACTGGAAATCTCACATCTCATCTCTTGCTAAAACAGCTTCAAAGAAGTTAGGTGTGCTGTGGCGTCTGCGTCCTTTTTTTTCTCCCTCCCAATTGCTTGCTCTCTTACAGGGGCCTTATCCGCCCGTGTATGGAGTATGTCTCACATGTTTTGGGGAGGATCCACTCATACAGCTCTCCTAAACAGGGTTGAGTCAAAAGCTTTTCGTCTCATCAACTCCTCTCCTCTGACTGACTGTCTTCAATCTTAAATCACCGCCGCAATGTTGCTTCTCTTGCTCTCTTCTACCGTTATTTTCATGCTCACTGCTCTTCTGAACTTACTAACTGCATGCCTCCCCCCTCTCCCGCGGCCTCGCGCACAAGACTTCTACTCAGTCTCATCCTATTCTGTCCATCTTTCCTAATGCAAGAGTTAATCAGTATCTTTACTCTTTCATCCCTTTCACTGGTAAACTCTGGAACTCTCTTCCTGTTTCTATTTTTCCACTTTCCTATGACTTAAATTTTTTCAAAAGAAGAGTAACAAGACACCTCCCGAACTAAATTGGCCTACCCCTCTGTTTTTATTTATTCTCTTACTGTTTCTTTATAGGGATGGCAACAAGCGGTCTTTGTGTTACCCATTTGTTGTGCCCTTGGCCAGTTCCTTGTGATTGGAGGA
>JACEEZ010015781.1:0-35577 GCA_016584305.1 Chionoecetes opilio
TTTTTAAAAAAATTTTTTTAAAGGTTTAAAAAAAAAAAAGTCTTTAATATGAAAATTGTTATGAAAAAGATTAAAGGTTCCAATTATAAAAAGCAAAAAAATCGCCTTGAAAATTAAAAGGGAAAATTAGTTCTTAATTTAAATTGTTTATTTTGACTTTTTACTTTTCCATTTTAATTGGGTTTAAAATTTAACATGATGGGGAAGGAAAGTTTGGGAAAGAGATTTCTTTAATTAAATAATATATAATTTTTTACCAAAAAATTAAAATTATTAATAAATGGAAAACCTTAATAATTATTTATAATATTAATTATTATATTTATTTTTGTAAACATATAGGTTTTATAAAATTAACAATTTATTATATATTAAAGATATGGGGTATTTAGATTTTTAAATTTATTCCTCTCTAAGAATTTTATATATTAAAATTACATTTATATCTTCAAATATATATATTAAAGAATTTAAATTATTCCTCCCCACACCACAAGGGATTGCGGGATCCCTTACACCCTTTATTTTAATTGACATACCCCACCATTGGGAAACCATTACCCTACCCCCCCTCTCAAAACCCATAAAATTTACCAACCATTTCCCCTACCCTCCTCACACTCAAAATTCAACAACTTTGTCACCCTTATCCCTCCCTTTCAAACCCATCAAAATTTACCCAACATCACCCATTACCCTCCACACCATATTTACACATTCACCCATCACCCCCACACCATCATAATATTAAAACAACCACCACCTAACCCCCCCTTCACTCCATACCATAAACAGCATACACCTTACCCTCCCCCCACCATCATTTACCAAAAACAACCCATTATTCCCCTTACCCATTCATAACAACATCACCCTTATTCCCCCCCAAACCCATCAAGGTAACAACATTAAACCCTTACCCCCTCCACACCTCCATTACAACATTCACCCATCCCTCCTCCACCACAAATTACATCAAACCCTTTCCATTCCACACCCTCAGGTTTCCCAATTTCCACCCTTTTTTTCCCCTTTTCCCAAAAGGTTATAAAACAAAAAACAAGGACGGTCACTATTTCTTGACCCCCTGCAAGGGATTCCAAAAATTCCATATGGTTTGCGCCACGGGGGGAAGTTTTTCCACCCAAACACCCACGCAACACATTTAAACTTTCAGGTTTTTTCACCCAAACCCCTCGCGATTGGGTTGCGGGGCATGGTCCCTTTTTCCCCCCTGCGGGCTTGGTTTACAGGCATCCCATTACCTTCTTTTAATCATAAAGATTAGAAGGATTCCCCATTCCCTCCCTTCCCATCACCCCACCTTACGGGATTTCCCCCATTCCCTCCCCCCCCATATTTTCCCCCAAAAATACACCCTTATTCCCTCCCCACACCTATAAAAACCCAAACCCCCCCCCCCCATTCCCCCCAAAAAATTTCTCTGCATGGATCTAAAGGCTTATCATAGGTTGTAAGGCAAGGCATGAACTGCCTTATTCACTTCTCTGACAGCGTGTCATAGGGTGTTAGCAAGGCATTGTCACCCTTATTCACCTCCTGCACAGCTATCATTAGGGTGTAGCAAGGCATTTATCACCCTCCTTATTCCCTCTGGTGGCACTGCCACTACCATAGGTATTAGCAGGCATGAACATCCTTATTCCCTCTTCGGACAGCCATCATTGGGTGTTAACAAGGCATTATACCACATTATTCCCTCTCTGCACAGCTATTCATAGCGTGTTAGCAAGGCATAACACCATTATTCCTCTCTGCACCAGCATCATAGGGTGGGGTTAGCAAGGCATTGTCAACCTTTTATTGCCTCTCTGCACAGCATCCTAGGAGTAATAGCAAGGCATTGTCACCCTATCCCTCTCTGCCAGCCATCATAGGTTATTAGCAAGGCATAACAGCATTATTCCTATCTGCACAGCCCCATCTAGGGTAGTTAGCAAGAATTGTCACCCTATTCCCTCTCTTGCCACAGTATCATAGGATGGTAGCAAGCATTGTCACGCTATTCCTTCTCTGCACACCCAGCATAGGGTATTAGCAAGGCAATTGTCACCCTGATTCCGTCTCTGCATAGCATAATAGGGGGTTAGCAAGATATTGTCACCCTTATTCCTCTCTGCACCACGCTATCATACGGTGTTAGCAAGGCATTGTCCACCCTTATTCCCTCTCTGCACAGCCCATCATAGGGTTGTTAGCAAGGCATGGTCAACCTTATTCCCTCTCTGCACAGCCATCATAGGGTTGTTAGCTAGGCATTGTCACCCTTATTCCCTTTCTCTGCACAAGCCATAATAGGTGGTTAGAAGGCATTTTCACCCGTATTCCCTCTCTGCCGCATCAGAGGATGTTAGCAGGCATTGTCACAGTTATTCCCTCTCTGCACAAACGCATAACAGGGTATTAGCAAGACATTACAGCCTTATTACCGCTCTTCACAGCCATCATAGGGTGTTAGCAAGCATTGTCACCTTATTCCCTCTCTGAACAGCATTCATAGGATGTTAGCAAGGGCATTGTCACCCTTTCTTCCCTCTCTGCACCGCCAATCATCGGGTATTAGCAAGGCATTGTCCCACCCTTATACCCTCTCCGCCAGCCATCATAGGGTATTATACGGAATTAACAGCTTATTCCCTCACCTGACAGCCATCAGAGGGTGCTAGCAAGGCATGTCACACTTATTCCCTCATGCACAGCTTATCATAGGATGGTAACAAGGCATTTTCACCTTATTCTTCTCTGCCACAGCTATCCTAGGGTATTAGACAAGTCATTAACACCCTTATTCCTCTCTGCACAGCCATATAGGGTTGTAGCAAGGCATTGTCAAGCCTGATTCCCTCTCTGCACAGCCATCATAGGGTATTAGCAGGGCATTGTCACTTATTCCCTCTATGCACAGCCATCATAGGGATTAGCAAGGCATGTCACCCGTCTTCCCTCTCTGTACAGCTATCATGGGTATAGCAAGGCTATGTCACCCTTATTCCCTCTCTGTAAGCCATCCATAGGGTGTTAGCAAGGGCATAACAGGCTTATTCCATCTCTGCAAGCCATCAGAGGGGTATTAGCAATGCCATTAAAGCCGTATTCCTCTCGGCACAGCCCTCATAGGTATTAGCAAGTATTCGTTACCCGTATTATTCTCTACACAGCTATCATAGGGTATTAGCAAGGCATTAACAGCCTTATTCCCTCTCTGCACAGCCAGCATAGTGTATAGCAAGGCAATGTCAACCTTATTCCCTCGTTGCACAGCGTGCACTAGGGTATTAGCAAGCATTACTTCCTTATTCCCTTTGCGCAGCCATTCATAGGGTTTTCCAAGGCAGTGATTTCGCCCTTAATTCCGCTCTGCACAGCTATCATAGGGTATTAGCAAGGCATTAACACCTTATTCCCTCGCTGCACAGCCAGCATAGGGTGTTAGAAAGGCCATTGTCACCTTATACCTCTCCGCACAGCATCATGGGAGTTAGCAATGCATTTTTCCCCCTATTTTCCTCTGCAGAGCCATCATAGGGTTTTTGCAAGGAATTAACACCCCCTTATTCCCTCTAGCACAGCTATCATAGGGGGTTAGCAAGGTATTGGTCACCCTTATTACCCTCTCGTTGCGCACAACTATCATAGGTGTTAAGCAAGGCATTAACACCCTTATTCCCTCTCTGCCACAGCCAATCATAGGGTGTAGCAAGGCATTGTCACCCTTATTCCCTTCTGTAAGCTATCGAAGGATATTAGCAGCATTACCACCCTTATTCTCCCTCTCTGTCTACAGCTATCGACAGGATATTAGCAAGGCATTAACACCCGGATTCCCTCCTGTACAGCTATCATAGGGTCTAGAAAGGGGGGGGGGGCCATTGTCTACCTTATCCCTCTCTGATACAGCTATCAAAGGATATTAGCAAGGCATTAAAACCCTTATTCCCTCTTTGCACAGCAATTGTAGGGTATTAGCAAGGGCAATGTCAACCTTATTCCTCTCTATACAGCTATCAAAGGATATAGCACGGCATTTTAAACACCCTTATTCCCTCTCTGTTTAGCATCATAGGGTCGTTAGCAAGGCATTATCACCCTATTCCTTCTGCTGTACAGCTATTCATAGGGTATTAGCAAGGAAGTAACAACATTTATTCCCTCGCTGCACAGCTATTAATTGGGGTTAGCAAAGGCATTATAACCCATATTCCTCTCTGCCACAGGCTATCATAGAGTATTAGCAGGGCATATCACCCTTATTCCTCTCCTACGGGAGAGGGAGGCCTCCCCTCCCCCCGTGCCTTCACGGCAAGGGGAGGGAGGGCCTCACCCGGACCGCGCGTGACTTACAGGCACGAGGTAGGGAGGGGCTCATCACGCCCCCGCGTGGCTTCACGGCACAGGGGCAAGGAGGGCATCACAACCCCATAGTGCCTTCACGGCAAGGGGCAGGGAGGGCCTCACAGCCCAGCGTGCCTTCCGCAAGGGGCAGGAGGGCCTCACCTCGCCTCAACCAATAGGTTGGAGCTGATAATATGGAACCCAATAATGTTATATTTAATCCTTTGCTCTAACCATCATAGCTGTCATTACATGCACCTCTCAAAATAGTACGGACAGTTTGGAGGTTAAGAAGTACAGGTTGGAGTTAAGAAGAATGGAACCTAAAACATAAATTAGGGGTAAAGAAATTAAAATTCAAACAAATTCCATTTACTTGACCGTCCTTCCAGGCCACCGCCTCCACACTGGATCACCGGCCAGCTCCATCACAGGGCATCACAGCCCCGACGTGCTTCACGGCACAGTTGAAGAGGAGGGCCTCACCAGCCCCCGCGTGCCTTCACGGGGGGGGGGGGCCCCCCCCCCCACGGCGTGACGGCAGGCCTCACAAGCCCCCGCGTTCCTTCACGGCCACGGGTGAAGGGGGCCTCACCAGCCCAAGCGTTCTTCACGGAAAGAGGTGAAGGAGGGCCTCACCAGCCCCGCAGTGCCTTCACGGAACAGAGTGAAAGAGGAGCCTCACCAGGCTCCCGCGTGCCTTCACGGCCAGGGTTGAACCGGGAGACCCTCACCAGCCCTGCGTCCCTCACGGGCAAGGAGTGAAGGAGGACCTCACAGCCCCCGTTTGCCTTCACGGCACGGTGAAGGAGGACCTTCACCGCCACTGCGTAGCCTTCACGGATGTGTGAAGGCACGCGTGGAGTTAGGTACCGCCAGAGTTTCTTCCTGTAATCTAATAATCATAAAAGTTTTTTTGAGCCCAAAAATCCCTTCAAAAGTATTCAATGACATGAGACCAAGCGCTTACCACCTTAGATTTATTTTATCCTATTGTATCATTATCACCCTTATTCCTCTCTGACACATCCCATCATTGGGTATTACAAGGCTTAACAACATTAATCCCTATTTGCACAGCCATGATATGGTCTTAGCAAGGCATTAACACCTTTTCCCTCTCTGCACAGCCCTCATAGGGTATTAGCAGGGCAGTCACCCTTATTCCTTCGGTACAGCCATCATATGCTGTTAGCAAGGCTTGCACCCTTATCCCTCTATGCACAGCAACATAGGGTGTAGCAGGCGTTAACACCCTTATTCCCTTCTGCACAGTCAATCATCCTTTTGGTATTAGCAAGGCATATCACCCTTATTCCCTCTCTGCACAGCCATCATAGGGTATTAAGACAACGCATTGTCACCCTTTTCCCTCTATGCAACAGCCCATCATAGGGTGTTGTTATCGAGGCATTTATCACCCTATTCCCTCTCTGCACAGCAGCAATCATAGCGTGGTAGAAAGTTTTAACCACCCCTTATCCCTCTCTGCTACAGCTATCAGAGGTAGTAGCAAGGCATAACACCCTTATGTCCTCACACACAGGCATTAGAGGGTATTAGCAAGTCATTAACACCATATTCTCTCGTCTGCACAACTAATCATAAGGTATTAGCAAGGCATTAACACCTTATTCCCTCTCGGTACAGCTCATCTATAGGGTATACCAAGGCATGATCACCTATTCTTCTCTCACACAGGGCTTATAGGGTATTAGCAAGGCATTAACAGCCCCTATTCCCTCTCTGTACAGCTATCATTAGGGTATTAGCAAGGCATTACACACCTATCCCTCCACACAGGCATTATCAGTGTATTAGCAAGCCCATTAAAACCTTTATTCCCTCCTGTACAGTGTATTATAGGTATTAGCAAGGCATTAACCAAAAAACCCTTATTCCCTCTCTGCTACAGCTATCAAAAGGTGTTAGCAAGGCCTTAAACACCTATTCCCTCTCTGCATTGCTATAATAGGTTATTAGCAAGCATTATCACCCTTATTCTACTCGCGGTAACAGGTATCATGGGGTGATTGGCAAGGCATTATACCTTATTCCATCTCAGCTGTAATAGGAGTATTAGCAAGGGATTGTCTCCCTTATTCCATCTCTGTACAGCTATCATAGGTATTAGCAATGCATTAACACCTTATTCCTCTCTCACACAGGCATTATAGGGTTATTAGCCACGCATTAATACCCTTATTCCCTCTCTGCTACAGCTATCATAGGGTTTTAGCAAGGCATTATCACCCTTATTCCCTCTCACACGCTATCATAGGGTATTAGCAATGCAATTAACACCCTTTATCTCGTCTAACACAGGCATTATAGGGTATTTAGCAAGGCATTAACGACCTTATTCTCTCCTGCACAGCTATCATAGGGGTTGTTAGCAAGGAATTATCCCCCTTATTCCTCTCTATTGTACAGCTATCATAGGGTGTTAGCAAGGCATTATAACCCTTATTCCTCTCAGCTATTATAGGGTATTAGCAAGGAATTATCAAACCTTATCCCTCTCTGTACAGCTATTCATAGGGTGTTAGCAAGCATTTCACCTTATTCCATCGCTGGCACTGGCATTAAAGGCCACTATCATAGAATATGGAAGAAACAAGCCTATTTACCTACTTAAGAAAGAAGAGGCTTAACCCCTTGAGACCCAGAAACGTAATTTGACTGTAAATTTGGTTACCATTTAGACGCTCTTTAGGAGCTATAACAGTTATTTTATAGATATGACTCCTTAGTTATCATTGTCCCAACTAATTAATTGGTAATTCAGTGACTTTTCTAAAGTTTATGGCTCCCAACATGATTTTTTATAGAAAAGGGAAAATATCTGTGCGTGAAGGGGTTAAAAGGGATACTAAACAGTCACCTTTTTCAAGAAAAAAGAGGCTTAAGATTACTAAGCAACTATTAAGAAAGAAGAAAGAAGAAGAAGGAAGGAAGGAAAATGTAGGAGGAAAGAATGCAAGGGAGAAGAAAAGGAAAGGAAAGGAAAAAAGGAAGAGAGGGTAGGGAGGGAGGAAAGGAATAGGACAGAAACGTAAAGAGGGAAGAGAGAAACAGGAAAAAAGAAGAGAAATAAACGAAAAAACAGCACGAAAGAACCGATTTCAAGAACAGAAGAAAGAAAAAAGAAAACACGAGGTTGACAGGGGCGCCAAAAAGGTCATTTTATAATAATATTCAGTTTGACGACATATTTCACTTTGGTGGACGATTTTTTTTTCTGGTGAGTTTGATGTGTTAAATGAATCTGATAACCGTTTTTGCAACAAAATCTCTTTTTGGATCAGGTAAAAGGTTAAGGTAGTAAGGTATATGTAGGTTCGTTTGAGGTGCAATTTCTTTTTCAATCAGGTTGTCGCCAATTTGTTTTTTATAAATGATTTGGCGACAGAAAACAACGGTTAGGCAAATTAATCAAACACATAAAAAACTCACCAGAAAAAAAAACTGTTTGTCACTAAAGTTACTTCGGTGTCAAACTGGAAATTAATCATCAGTTGTTCCTTCCCTCCCCTAAGTCTCGCTCACGAATCGTCTCCGTGGTGTAGTGGATCGCGCGTCTACCTACGAATCCGTGGCAGGGGTTCGAATCCAGGGCATGCAGGTCGGCGGCAGCCACACACACACACAGTGCCCCTACCTAACCCGGTATTATTTCGGTAGTGGGCTTCAAAATTTAGGATTCCTGTGCGATGGCGACGGTGGAGGCACCTATTTATTCTTATTAGATCATTTTGTCCGTGATTTGACCAAATAATCAGCTTGCCAAGAGGTTGTGAAGGTTAGTAGAAGGACGTGCATGACAAAAAGATTAGTCCCATATAATGTAGTACGGGCGATATGGCCGGGCGAAACAACGAACTTAACCGCCTCCACACCCAGATCTTTCTTTGCTATATATAAATCATCTGTTGTTAGCCAAAACATACGAATCAAAGTCACCTGAATATACCAAACTATTTAGTGGACAAGAGACTAGACAGGTTCATAGTTTATAAAATATGCCTTAATATTCACTAAAAATCGTCTAATGGTAACCAAATTTATAATGGAAAATTACGTTCTAGGTCTCAAGGGATACCCTTCTTACCTACAGCATAGGGTAAGATTCGCATTCTGATAGTTTACCCCATTTTAAATTTGACCCAAACATAACGAGATAAAACAGGCTA
The DNA here is from genome assembly GCA_016584305.1 of Chionoecetes opilio. Lineage (NCBI taxonomy): Eukaryota > Metazoa > Arthropoda > Malacostraca > Decapoda > Majidae > Chionoecetes > Chionoecetes opilio. The sequence goes on from JACEEZ010015781.1 coordinate 8,547, forward strand.
AAACACGGGTCTTTCTTGTCAAATAAACGGGTACTTTCCAGATGAACACCGAAGTGCTCTTGGTGACGAAACTATTTTGGTTCGTTGAGTGTGTATGGTTGGAATTAATCTACTAAACCCATTTCTGTCGATAATAACTTTTTTCTTTTTTGTGTGTGATTTGCAACAAAATGGACAAAAAAATTGAAACCTATACAACCTAACCTTCTACCTAACATAACCTATAACTAACCTATAATAAACCTAACCTTTACCTAGGAAAAACAAAAATAATATTGCCGGACAATGGTTAGCAGATTCGTTTTTCTAAAAAACACATCAAAAAAACTCACCAGAAAAAAAATAGTTTCGTCCCAAAGGAAGTGCGGGATTCATCTGGACAACTTCCAAAAAACGTCCCCACAGGCCAGCAGAGGTATTGCATGTCATGCTAGTAAGTAGGGGGGGGGGGTCATGCTGCCATGCACCCCTATTGCAAATAATAATAAAAATAAATAAAGATATTTATTATATATTATATATATATATATACATATAATAAAATAAATAAATAGATACTATATATATAATATATATATTATATAATATATATATAATTATATTATATATATATATATTATATATATATATATATTTATATATATATATATTTATTTAGTTATTTATTTATATAAATGGTAAAATTTTTACACTACATAGAACGAAATTCACTCACAATTGGGAGTGTGGTTTTGTCACCTTAATAGAATTCTAAGAAAACATTCTCTTTATGAACTTCCGTCGCAAAATTACTACTCAAGAAAGATGACAAGATGTTTTTAATAGGGAAGGAGTGTATATGAGATATGAAAATTAAACTAACTAAACCCACTTTTAGACTTCACTAATTCGAAACCTAACCTAACCTATTCCCCGCTTTAAACTTCATAACTAAAAGCCAAATCTGCATTAAAAAGGTGTCCGAGACAGGGAAAAAGAACAGAGGCGAGCAGGTCACAAGATGAAGAAGATTTTCGGCGGACGTAAAACACTATCTCTCGCGCCCTATTGAAACAACATTTCAATATCTCACAAGTAATGATTTGCGACGGAGCTCATAGAGAATGCTTCCTAGAAGCCTCCTAAGGTAAACAGAAACCACACTCCCAATGGTGTAGGGGAAGTTCGGTCATGGTTGTAAAAAATCCCAAATATATATATATATATTATTATGTATATATATATATATTATATTGCGCCCCACCTTCTTTTCTGGATACTCTGGGTACGCACTGCTCCTCTCGTCATACAGGTAAATGAATGAGAATGCAATGCGAAGACTTGGAATGCAATGGAAGTTACTTGGAATGCAAGAAGTACTTGAAATGCAATGGAAGTACTTAGAATGCAAGGCAGTACTTCGAACGTATGGAATGAAAAATTTGGAATAGCGGACTTCCGTAGTAGCAGCAGCAGTAGTTAAAGTAGCAGCAGTAGTTCGCGTGCACGGGGTGAGGCGACAGGTTATATTTACCAAAATTACGTGTATCGCCGTTATCCAGGAATGGGCCCGGAGGCCATTCCTGAGGTATGATCAGAAACCGCATAGGGGGAGCCCGAGAAGGAGCCTGTGGTGGTGTCGTGCGTTAGACTGTCGGTGAACTCCTCCGAGATGGCTGAACACACAGCACTTCATATAGCATCAATATACTGGTCTATGTTCTGATGGCCGAGAAAGTGTGGAAAAAAGAAAAATAAAAAAAAAGAAAAAAAAAACCGACCCACCCCACCAAGGGAGGAACGGGCATCTTCGTGTCCAAGGGTGACAAGATCCCCTTCGAGCGACGCAAGAGTGCAGCACGGAAAGTGTGGACGCCATTCGAGGTTCATGGGTTGCCATAGGTGACGTGGCTGTTTAAATCACACAAACCTCTCCTGTTTCTTTCCATAGCTTTAACAGAGTCCTCCCATAATACATATCAGTGCTGATATTGTGGCAGATGTGAAACGGAAACTCACCACCACCTTTCCTGCAACCTCAGGAAGAATGTCCAGCAACTAATGAAGAGTCTGCAGTAACAAAAGCCCCCAAAATGGACCCCTGCTCAATATTGTTTATTGGTAATTTACAAGGATCTAAAATGGCAAAGGACAAAAAAATGTATAGCAAAAAAAAAATATAATTAATCAAACTAATGAATATGGCCTTAATAATTTTTTTTTTTTTGGTGTTTCCAGAGGTCTAAAATGAAACTTCCCCCCCCAAGCAATGACCACCAACTAATGAAAGTCCTGCAGTAACAAAGGAGTACAGGGAGTGTTTCGTACGCAATTTTTCGTACTCTAGTAGATTCGTACACCAAAAACTTCTTTCGTAGTCTATAGGAAAACATAGTCGTGCGTACACTAGGTCAGAGTTGAAATGATACGTAGAGTTTACGAAACGACACAGGTATGTACGAAAAAATTCAATATCAGTGTAAAACACAACTTGAGTACGAAAACTCCCTTACCGTAACCCCGAAATAGCCTCAAAACGTCCCCTAATCAATATTTTTTCTTTGTTTTTCCAGAATATAAAATGGAAGGGAAAAGAATGACCACACCAACTAATGAAAGTCCTCAGCAAGAATAATCCGAATGTCCCCTAGAGTGAGTTACCTGGGGAGGAGACATGGACAGAAGCTCCCCTATAATGGATGACTTTGACGAGAGCTCTTCATAGGTACTATGTGCTCTAATGTACTCAGTCATGTGCCTTTATTATGTCTTATTTTGCTCTAGTACTTAAGTTAACTATTTGTCTTGTTTTTTTTGTTTGTTTTTCTGTATGCCTCCGGGTGATATTAAAATTATTATATCAGGAATAGGGTAGGGTCTTCCTGAGGTTATCACAGAAACGCATAGGGGAGAGCCGATTGAAGAGGCTTATGTTGTGTTCTGTGCGTAGATCTGTCCGGTGAACTCCTCCGAGATAGCTGAACACCACACCAGACTTCATTATATGCATCAATATACTGTCTATGCCTCTGTGAGGCCGAGAAGTGTGCGAACAAAAGAAAAGGAAAAAAAAAAAGATCGCCAAATAAGGGAGGAAAGGGCATTCTTCGTGTCCAAGGTAGCAAGCATCCACTACGAGCGAACGCAAGAGTGCAGCACGGAAAGTGTGGACGCAGATTTCGCTGCCTCATGGGTTGCATTAGGTGAATATCAGTTTATCACCACAACCTCTCCTGTTTCTTTCCCTAGCTTTAAACAAGACTCCTCCAAGTACATATCAGTGCTGAATATTGTGGCAGACTGGTGAACGTGCGCGAGATTAGCCAAAGTTTTCTTGGACTTTCGAAAGGCAATGGAGGACAGCATTTTCCATTCTTCGCGTGATGAGACCAATCCTTTGTTTTTGGATTACTGGGGCAAGTCAGAGTCATCACATTCTTTCACAATGTACTTGAAACCTTTTGATTTGTCTGTTGTGCAAGGAATCCATCTGCCAAAAACCTACTGTAAGGGACAGGTGTCAGTGGATATGTCAGCAATTTTCAAGATCAATTTACCATCAGTTTGGTCTGCGACTTACAGAGCTGCTGAATGCGAGGTCCAACATGCATTGTACCGCATTGTTTAGTTTTTGAGGAAATTGAGCTTAACAGTTTTGTGATATAGCAATGTTTTTAAGTTAAAGTTGATTGGGTTAAAAGAATTTTCTCCTTTTTCACCAGTCGATCCTCAATGAATTTCTCCTTGGCAAGCAGACCAGCAGCCTCTGCCCGGCAAAACATCGTCTTCAACGGAGCTGATGCTGGGCACCAGATGAAATGCTGTAAAAGCCTTTCGTTATTCAAACAATTCTGAATGGATCATTGGAAGTTTTGGATGGCTGATAAATTGTCCTCACAAACCTGACTTTTACCACGTCTTTTTTGGTTATCAATTAATCAAAACGCATAAAAGACTCACCAGAACAAAACATTTTTTGTCCACCAAAAGTGAATTCGGATTCAAACTGGAAATTATCATCATTTGTTCCCCTCCCCTCCCCTAGTCTCGCCTCACGGAATCGCCTCCGTGGTGGTGGCTCGCGCGTCTACATACGAATTCGCTGGCCATGGTTCGAATCAAGTCATGGCAGGTCGGGCGGCCGCCACACCACAACTCAGTGCCCCTACCAACCCCGGTATTATTTTGGTAGTGGGCTTTCAAAGTCATAGGAAATTCCCTGTGGCCTGATGGCGACCGTGTAGTTGCCCCTATTTATTCTTATTAAATTTCATTTTGTCCGTGATTTTGACAAATTAACACATTTGCCAAGAGTTTTAGGGGTTAGTAGAGACGTCATGACAAGATTATCCATCATAATGTAGTAAGGGAGATATGGCCGGGCGAACACGAATCTTACCCCTCCAAACCCAGATCCTTCACTTTGCTAGATAAATCATCTTTTGTTTAGCCATAAACTACGAATCAAAAGTCCTGAAAATACCCAATTATTTAGTGGCAAGGATCCTAGACAGTTCATAGCTCTAAAAATTTCTTATATTCACTAAACATCTTCTAATGGTACCCGATTATATGGGAAATTGACGTTCTAGGTCTCAAGGGATTTAACCTTCTTACCTACATCATCGGGTATATTCTGCATTCTGAGTATTTTAAACCCCATTTTAATTTGACCCAACATAACGAGATAAAAACAGGCTAAACCACGGGGTCTTTTTATCTTGGTCAAATAAAACGGGTACATTTTCCAGGTGACACCGAATTTCTCTTGGTGACCGATACTATTTTTGTCTGGTGCTTGTTTATGTGTTTTTGCAATTAACATCTGCTAACCATTTCTGTCGATATTCACTTTTTTTCTCTTTTTGTGTGATTTGTCAACACAAAAATTGACAAAAATAATTGAACCTATACAAACCTAACCTTTAACCTAATAACATAACCTATATCTCTCACCTCCTAATATACCTAACCTTTAACCTAGGAAAAACAAAAATAATTATTTGCGACATAAATGGTTAGTACAGATCGTTTAAACACATCAAAACTCCACCAAAAAGAAACTATTGTTCGTACCACCAAAGGAAGTTTCGTGCTTCATCTGGAAATTTTCCAATAAACGGCCCCACAGCCAGCAGAGGTATTACAGGTCCGCTAGTAAGTAGGGGGGGGGGGGGGGGGTCATTGCTGCCATGCCCCCCCTATGCAAATAATAATAAAAATAAATAAATATATTTATTAATATATATATATATTATACATATATATAACTAAATAAACTATAATATATATATATATAATATATATCTATCTATATATATATAATATGATATATTCAATATAGATCTCTCCTCTATCTGTCTCATCTCTACTCTATCTCTCCTTCTCTCTATCTAGTTATCCCACGCAGGGCCCCGTAACCCCAAGACCCCCAGCAAACAAACCACCCACACAACCCCGCCCGCCCCGGGCGGCCCCGGGCCTTCCTTCGTGTCCACGGTGCCCCGCCTCCCCTTCGCGCGCGCCCGAGTGCAGCACGGAAGTTGTGTGCACGCACTTTCGCTGCTTCATGGGTGCCCATTACGTGACGTGCTGTTTATCACCACAACCTCTCCGGTTCTTTCCATAGCTTTAAACAGAGTCCTCCATAGACTATCAGTGCCTGAATATTGTGGCAGATTGGTGAAACCGGAAACCCTCACCACCACCTTTCCTGACCTCAGGAAAGATGTCCAGAACTAATGAAATTCTGCAGTACAAAAAGCCACCAAAGACCCCTGATCAATATTGTTTCTTTGTAATTTCCAGGATCTAAATTGAAGGACAAAAAATGTCAAGCAAAAAAAAAATAATAATAAACTTATGAATATTGGCCTCTAATAATTTTGTGTTTTTTTGTGTTTCCGATCTAAATGAAAAGGCAGCAATGACACCACCAACTAATGAAAGTATGCCGTAACAAATGAGTAGCAGGGAGTTTTCGTACACAATTTTATTTCGTACCTAGTAGATTCGTACACCAAAAACTTCTTTCTAGTCTATAGGGAAACCATAGTCGTTTCGTACACTCAGGTCAGAGTTGAAATTGGATTACTAGAGTTACGAAACGACAAACCAGGTATGTAACGAAAAATTCAATATCATGTAACAACTTTGCGTACGAAACTCCCTGTACCCGTAAAAATAGCCTCAAACTCCCTAATCAATATTTTTTCTTCTTTGTTTTTCCAGATATAGAAATTAAGGAAAGAATGACCACCAACTAATGAAAGTCCTCAGCAAGAATAATCCCCAAATGTCCCCTAAGAGTGGAGTACCGGGGGAGGGCAGACATGGACAGAAGCTCCCCTATACTGTATGACTTTGGACGAGGGCTCTTCATAGTACTATGGCTCTTAATGTCCTCATGTCATGTGCTTTATTATGTTATTTTTCTCTAGTCTGTATTTAACTATTTGGTCTTGTTTTTTTTGTTTGTTTTTTGCCTGTAGATGCCTCCGGGTGAATATTAAAATTATTAGTATCCCTGAATAGGGTAGGGTCTTCCTGAGGTATCATCAGAAACCGCATAGGGAGGAGCCGATTGAAGAGCTATGTGTGTTATCTGTGGGGCTTAGTCCTGTCCCGTTTGACCTCCTCGATAAGCTGAACACCCAGACTCATATATGCTCATATCAGTCTACGCCTCTGTGATGGCCGAGTTGTGCAAAAAAGAAACGAAAAAAAAAGATCGCCAATAAGGATGAAAGGGCATTCTTTCGTGTCCCAAGGTAGCAAGCTCCCCTACGAGGCGACGCAGAGTGGCAAGCACGGAAAGTGGTGGACGCCATTCGCTGCTCATGGGTGCCGATTAGGTGACTATCAGTTATCACCACACCTCTTCCTGTTTCTTTCCATAGCTTTAACAGACTCCTCCATGTACAATCAGTGCTGAATATTGTGGCAGACGTGGTGGAAGTGCGCGATATTTCGCCAAAGTTTTCCTTGGACTTTACGCAAGCAATGGAAGACAGCATGTCCATCTTCGTATGATGAGACAATCCTTTGATTACTTGGCAATTCAGAGTCATCACATTCTTACAATTGTACTTGAAACCTTTTGATTGTTTAGTTTGGGCAAGGAATCCATCTGCCAGACCATGCTTACGGGACAGGGTCAGTGGATATGTCCAGCAATTTTTCATGATCAAATTTTTACCATCCGTTTGGTTCTGCGACTCCAAGAAGCTTGAATGCGAGGTCACCATGCTATTTGTACCCGATTGTTTAGTTTTTTTGAGGAATTTGAGCTTAACAAGTGTTGGTGCATATAAGCCATGTGTTTTTAAGTTCAAACGTTTGATTGGGTTAAAGATTTCCTCCTTTTTCACCAGTCTATCTCAATGATTTCTCCTTTGGCAAGCGACCAGCACCCTCTGCCCGCAAAGATCGATCTTCAACGAGAGCTGATGCTGGGGCACCAGATGAATGGTTGCCTGTAAAGCCTTTCGTTTTCAACCTTCTGTGGATCATTGAAGTTTTGGGATGGCTGTAATTGTCCTCCAACCTGCTTTTCACCGTCTTTTTTCAGCGTACGGTGTCCCGATTGCTTCTGTTCTGGCCATTGTCCTCACTCATCGACATGTCTGCAGACTGTAGGTGGCTTGGTAGTAATTTCGCGACGTTCCTTGCTGCTTCGGTCCATCGTTGGTATGCCACCTGTAACTGGTCCGGCAGACACTCCACCTGCTCCAGTAAAGCCGCTTTCTCCTTATCGAATTTGCATGCTTATAAAGGTCTCTTCTAGTGTCCTTGTCATCAGCACACCGACTACCCAGGAACAAAGGAACTTGCGACGCTAAATGGCTCCTCTCCTTAGCAATTCCTGCAGCCCCAGGGTGTGACTCTTCAATGTTTGCTATGACATTGACAAAGAATGTCCAAATACACGGGCTATTAATGGTCCCGCCCAAAGTTGAAGAAGAGGTCCAGGCATGATCCAGAGACATTCTGCGTAGACTGTGAAGTTATTAGGCCTTCACAGCCCTGAAGAAATTGATTTCTTGTCAGCCACACGTGGGATCGAGGTATCTCATCCAGAGAACAGCCGTCTTCCTTTTGGCCTAGCGTATCTTGTCACGGCAATCGTATGTATCCTCGGGATGTATGTGCGAATATTCCTATCACTTAGCACAGCGTCTTCAGATACCTTATTTAGGGCACTTGACAGGCTTTCAATGAGATCTTTGGAGGATTTCAGGCAACTGTCCGCGAAAGCCACCTCTTCTCTTTTCGCTCTTCAAGAAATCGGTCAATATCAGTCTCTCTAGGGCCTCCATCATGACCTGTGACAATTGAGGGACTGAGAGTAGTTTCTTATCCAGATATAACTCCCACTCAGGGAACCAAGGAGATAAACCGCTTCGAGGAGAATGTCTGCAAGACCATCATCCATCTTTTTTCCCCCAACATTTTTGGAGGTAACCACGGCTACCTCAAAATGTTGCACTGCTGTGTTTCCGTGATTGGGTGTGGTATTATTGGGGTAATATTCTATTGTCTCAGCTGAGATGTACCTTCCACCAGTCAAATGACACATAGCCTCCCCAACCAGGCACGCTCTGTGTTGTCTTAGCGCTGTGTAAACTGATTAGAGTAGCCACAATAGGTTTTTCCACCATCAGTTCTCTATTGCTTCATGGCCCCGTCAATGTACTTGTGGACAATTTCATATTCCGGAGATTTTCGTTTTCCAATATAGCAATCACTGAAGTTCTGAGTCTTGGTACAATTCTCATCGATCTTGACCCGTCCCTTGTTAATTTACTATCACTGGCTGTGTACCTCCAACTCCTTCGCCTTGTCCTGGATGACATCTTGTAGCATAATCCTGGGATCGGGGCTGGACAGACCACCCTGACCCACACATTTCATTCACTACCATCGAAATTTGTCAAAGTCTTGAATGAAATACGAACTGGCAAGATGGGTTTCTGATGATGCTAAGTGTGAGTAGCTTGAAGTATTGTCAATTGTAACCGCTAGTGCTGTCTCAAGTTCTAGTAGAAATGAGTAGATTCTCACAATGTCCAAGACGTTAAGGGATGATTATCTATTCAGCCTACGGAAATTATATGTCTTAGTGCCATTCCTGAAAACTGTTTAGGCAACTTCCATTTTTCCTTGGTAACACACGGCATATATCCTGACGCCACTGAATTGACTATGCGACTGGTCCCTCCTGGAAGGTGTTTTTATCTCCAGACAGAATATAGGTGAAGAATTTCTCCCAGCACTTGATTAGGACAAAAGATGTATGACTCAGATCATTCACGCCAGTGGCCATGGCATTTCATCAGTGTCCTTGAAATCTCTTAATGACTTCATCCTAAGGAGATCTGCAACCTCATTGAGCTTGTCCTTTTTGACCACAGTGGTAAGCTTGACTTCGTAGTCTCTTTGATATCATTTTCATCAGGTTGAACCAATGGTAAGAACCTAAATTGACCACCAGCCCCAATAGGCAGAAACCTAGAAGTCCTATAATCCTTGCTCGGTGTCTAGTTTTTGACTTGAGCTTCTTTCACTGCGATAGTTGGGATTCGGAAAGGGAGTTTTCATTGATGTGAGAAACATAAATTGAACGCACTCAATTAGTCTAACTACTCGTCTTAGGCAATCACAATGTCATCGTTGATCAACTTGGCGGACCTCTCAACGATTCTCTATGTGCTTTCTCCATGGCGCTTTGTTTCTCCACATTTTTTTCATCTTGATGCATGTTAGTCATCGGCTTTTTTTGATAGCTTTTGCATGATTATGCAACCTCCTTTTTCCTGGTCTAGACCATCGTTCAGTCTTTCGTTTTTTCTATGTTCCATTATACGTCTTTATGCCTGACAAAAGATAAGAATAATGATTATTTTACAACCGAAATTATTATGGTTGTGCCCTTATCACAATGTGCTCAGGCACCTTAATGTCATTTTATAAAATTGGACTAACTAAGGAGGGAATTAGTAAAACCATTGCACGCTGCAGTGAACTAAAAGAGTGAAAAAGTTGGGTACGTCGATTTTAAAAAATATGGCTTTCTTACCCGTAAACTGCTCATACCTGTGGACAATATCTCTGTGGTACGCGGCCTTTTTGCCAAAATTCTTATAGTCGCTTAAACCAAACTTTGAGTGTAATCATGTATGCACCTGACAGACCTCTCAGCACCTTCCCTACCATGCTGGTCACTGGATCACTGGCCTAATGGTGTGACCAACGGTCATTCTCAGGTAAAATAGATGTGCCAGATTTCATCGGGCGAAAATTTGCCACACCTTTTTTGAATTTGGCGGCCGCCCAATTGGGCATACCCCGCTGTTTTCCTTAGTCGAGTGACCAAATGGCACAGCCGCGCTTTAAACGGATTAAACGCTGGTAAAAAATCAAGACCGTATTTCCACGTGTGATGCTGTTCCATAGCTGAATGGCAGCAGAGAAAAAAAGATCGCCCTAGTCTAACGCCATTCCGCGTCACAGCAATCCCGTTCATTCAGTCATTTACATTCTTTTAATCATCACTCGATTAGCCGGATCATTGAGAAGGGCCTGTAATATCACTTGTAACACGCATAAGGTCCAGCAGCTATAGCCTCATTGACTCACAAGATGAGCCTAAATACCTAATACCAGCTGACCTGTGGTGTGATATGAATACCATGCTTCCATGATACACATGGAAAAAACTGCTTAGCTTTCTTGATTTATAATGGTGCTGTTTTGATCTATATGTATTATTTCCTCTATTCTTACCTTTCTACTTTCCATTTAGTTTGTTGAATTAATTACTTACAGTTTTCCATTAGAAATTTGGAAAGCATGGTCATCCACATCTCTTTGATGTGAGAAATGGTAACTTGTGCCCTAAAAACAAAGCTGTAACAGTTGGCAATCATTATAAACAAAGGGGGCATCACAGTATGAGAAAGCTGGAGGGTGCTGGAGAAGAAACCCACAACAAGCATCTTAGCATACGGCATTTTACTTTCATGTCAATTATTTTTGCTGTTACACTCGATGAAAGATAATGGGGACTCGTACCATGAGGAAAGAGTGTTACCAAAAACATGCAGAACTGGATTGATCTTCAAATATAATTTAATATAGGATACTTTTTAAACACATTAAACCCTTTTCCTCCATTTGGAGATGGAACTTTTTTTTTTATTGCCTCTCAGAAACTTTGATTTTAGTAGAATTTTTCACTTTTAACAAAGGGCGTGGTCTTTGTCTCTTATTGACGTCTCGATGATGTCATTGGACAGTAACAAAAGCCTCATGATAGACACACCAATACCCAACATTTTGACATGAATTATGTTGAAATGGTCTGTTTTTCAAAAGTGAAGTTATAACAAATCATTTCGTCCTTACCCTCAAAACATGGACTTTTACGAAAAAATGGGCGCTGGTAAAAAAAACTCCATGGGGGGTATCTTGAGACCCAAATGTTTTCCTTGTGACCCATTGCTTTTTCCAAGTTCACCGAAGACCCAGGGGTAATGAAAATACCAAAGAAAATTAATATGGGGGGGGGGGGGGGTGCATGGAACCCCATCAGCCCATGCCCTATGTGCTCTAATGTACTCGTGCCATGTGCCTTTTATTTAGGTATAATTTGCTCGAGTACTTAAGTTAACTTATTTGTCTTGTTGTTGCTGTGTTTTTTTTTTGGGCCTGTATGCCTCCGGGTGATTAACATTATTATTCTTATTATTCTAGAGGTATATAGCTTATTATCAATTATTTTGCTTTAGTACTTTATAGTTCATTCCCTCGTCTATGATATTATGTTGTTGTTTTTTGCTTGTATGCCTTCGGGTGAGAAATAAGAGTAACTATTATTACTATTATTTTATTAGTATAGGCCTGGAGGAGGTGGGGAAGGAGCTGGATCGCTACAGGAAGGAGTCTATTCAAGAGCATGATTTAGAGGGTGGCAGGCCACCCTCTGTTGTGTCAAGACAACCTGCCTTCACCTACCTACACGTGCCTGCTCACCCTCCAAAGACCCCAGGTAAAGGAAAATGTTCTCCTTCTCCCCTCCAATATCTGGTCTTTTTTGTCTGTGCTTTTGTCTGTTTTGTGGTGTCTTCCTGCCTGACTACCTGTCCCTGTCCGTTGTATTTCCTCTGCCTGCCCGTTTTTTATGTCTCTCTCTCTCTCTCTGTCTATATCTCACAAGACAATAGGTAAAGAGAATGGACACAAGTCTCAATCTACCCTTAACCCCTTGAGGCCCGGAACCGTAATTTCCATTGTAAGGGTTGGTGCCGTTAGACGATTTTTAGTAAATATAACAATATTTTTATAGAATATGACCTGTTAGTGTAATCATTGTTCACTAATTATTTGGCATATTAAGTGACTTTTCTTAATTTTTTAGCTACAACAGACTATTTTCCGTACAACAAGGAAAGATCTGGGCGTGAATGGATTTTAAAACTACATGTAACTCTTCTTCTTTCCCATACACGCTAGTAAAGGAATGGACACTCTCAATCTACTCTAATAAAGCAAAAAACTAGCGCATTTCCCCCCCCCCCCCCCCCCCCCCCCCCCCCCCCCCCCCCCCCCCCCCCCCCCCCCCGAAAAAACCCCCCCCCCAACCCCCCCCCCCCCCCCCCCCCACCCCCGCCCCCCACCCCCCCCCCCCCCCCCCTTCCTTATCCTATTATTGTCGCAGACAAATGTTTATCACTCTTATGTTTTTAATTACTTGAATTATTTTGGTTTTGTGTTGGTCTGTACTTCCTATAACAGCGCCTTCCTGACCTGCCTCCACCTGCCTCGCTTCGCCCGCCCGTCATACTAGCGACCACACAACGGATTTTTTTCTTTTTAGTACGAACGAGCGACAGCCAATAAAAATAGATTTGGCTTCTGCCGTTCTTTAGCTCTTTATTTTACTCATCATGCCCCGCAGATTAAGCGTAAAAAGATTTTTGAAGGCTCGAGAAATAGCTCGAAACAAGGTAAAAACTTGAGCTATTGAAGAACACAGTACCTTTTCAAAATATGCTTATACGTCAGACATGAAACGTTTTACGTTTTAATCTGACTAAACTAGATTTGCATATCTAAAAAATATTAAACTCATCAACGCTTCTTCAAATTTGAATATTAGTATCGGAGATCTATTACATTAAATATACACCCAAATGACACTTTCTTTTATGGAATCTCAGATAGTGGCTGATAGCACCTTTTTATACATTGCTAAGACTGTGAAGAGATTCCTTTGAAATTTGCGATGAATCCATTGACAAATAAGTGACCCCCCCGGAACTCTCCCCTTCATATTACATTGTGGCTATCTTATAACGTTTTGCATTATGACGCCTAACCTACGAGCATCACAGCATAATAGAATATTCCAAGCCAGGTAGGAGAAGGAATCATAGGAATACGAGAGAAGAACTACACCGGAGGAGACGCTATTGGTCTTTATTGGGGTATCTGCTGACTAACATACTACTATCAAACTACATGTACGATACAATTGGAAAAGTATAACCTTGTCCCTAAAGAGGATAGAAACATGGAAGTTCCTTTATGACGTATAGAGGAATTAAGTATCTAACTGAACACTACCATAACCCCTAATACTCCTGGGTGTTAAAAAAATATAATTCGCGGGGGGCAATATCAAAACCATACTACTACTACTTTAAGAAAAAAAAATGACGTAGAGCCGAAGTAATCCCAGGTTTGGGGCAGGCTGGTTCTAAGTATTTTATCAAGTTTAGTAGTTTAGTAGTATTAAGAGGAAGAGATGAGAACATGAAATTGCACTGTCCTGCACTGGCCAAGGGGTGGAATGAATTATGTGAGTGACTGGTGGATGACTTGTACCTATGTTTTCCTGAGCTGTCCTTTTCTACTAAAGTTTTCCTATTTCTTTAAATTTTGGGTCCTCTGGAATGGCCATTTCCCATGAATGTGAGGAAATATTTAGAAGATTGATTTTTCTGTATATAATATATATATATATATATATATATATATATATCTATATACATATATATATATATATAATATATATATATATATATATATATATTATATATAATTATATAATGTATATATATAATATATATATATGTATAGATTATATATTATATCGATTCATATATATATATATAATATATATATATATATATATATATAATATATAATATATATATATATATATATATATATGATATATTATATATATATGTATCTATATATATCTATAGTATATAGATATAATATATAATATATAATATATAATATATAGATATATATAGTATAATATATATATATATATTATATATATATTTTTTTTGAAAATTATATATACATTATATTATATATTGTTGTTGCTTCATTTTTGCATAAAAAATAACATTACTTTCTTGTAGTGGATCCCCATCCCTTGTTTATGAGCTTGGTAGATTGGTGAGTGGAAGAGTACATGCTGTGGGTGATGACCGGGGCTCGACCCTTCGTCGTCTATCTTCTCCATCTTGGATGGTGATGAGAAGCTTTCCTTATGAGGCACTTTGTGGTCGACAAATCCCTCGCGCAAAACGCTCGCTGGCCAGTTTCTCACGCAACACCCACCAAACGAATAGACCTACAACAATAGAACACCTTTAACAAAATAATTATGACATAGGGTTTAATGTGGCAGTGTATGAAATGTCTGTTATATATGTTTTTACCTTTTATAATGTGGAAGGAATCACCTGGTCCTGTTCAGGAAGTTCCTTTGCGTAAAATTCTTCCCATTTTCTTTCCGTCGACCTGGCGGCGGGCTAAAACCTAGTCCTTCTCGGGTCCTGGGATTCCCCTTGACATGGCTGTAGGTACCAAAATTTTAAAGATATTTGTTATAAATGTGTTAACGCTTCATTATGCTGTGGATCATAATTTGATTTTACGCACAAATTTTCATGACTAATTTTTAAGACTTTTACCTGGGTAGTCCTTGAAGACACTGGGAACAGCGTTGGCCTTCAAGGTGATGCGCTTCCTATTAGCTCCGTGGGACAGGGTGTTTTTGACCGTGGTGTTTCGCTCTTCGGGCTGGAAGTCCTTTTTTTCGTTCTCCAGACTCTTTCACAGATCCCTTCAAATACCTCTAAAGCGTATTTTAAATAGGGGAGATTATGCCCCCTTCGTTCCAATCCCTTCCCCCCCTAAACTACCAACCCTGGACACCTCAAAAATATTATATGGTTACTACTAATCTAACATCACTAACCATGATGTCATTAATAACCTCCTAGGACCCCCACACAAATTAATTACTAACACTGGTAAATTCGGTTCTCTCCCAGTCTTTAGGTCTCGCTAGGATATTATTAGGTAATGTTATAGTAAGGTTAGGATATTTCCAACTGGGTTTAGATCCAAACGTTATAAAGACCAGCAAGTAAATTGTTCAGAACGAGAAAATCCTTAGATGAATACTACATGAGAGTTGAGATCCTCATTCCAACTTTAGAAGCTTGTTCATAGCTTAATGGACCCAGTAAGCAGTTAACCATTTTTTAATTCCAAGAATTTTGCTCAGTTTTCTTTCAACAATTAAAATGATGACATATTTTTTCGTGAAGCACGCGGAGTTTAGGTACCGCAGATTTTCTTCCTGTAATCTGATACTCATAAATGTGTTTTTTAGCCCAAACCCGCTAAAAATTATTCTCGACATGGGTCCAAGCCGCTTACCACTACGATTTATTTAATCACTATTATATTCTTACACCCTTATTCCCTCTCTGCCACGCAATCATAGGGTATAAGTAAGGCATTAACAACCTTATTCCCTCGCTGCACAGCCATCATAGGGTATAGCAAGGCATTGTCACCCTGATTCCCTCTCTGCAGAGACATCATAGTGTATTAGCAACGAATTATCACCTTCTTACCTCTCTCGCACAAAGCTTATCAGAGGTATTAGCAGACATTAACACCCTTATTCCTCTCTGCACAGCCATCATAGGGTGTTAGCAAGCATTGTCAACCCTTATATTCCCTCTAATGCACAGCTATCATAGTTCATTAGCATGGCTTACACCGCTTATTACCTCTCTGCACAGCCATCTAGGGTGTTAGCAAGGCATTGTTACCCTTATTCCCTCTCTGCACCAGCAATCATCAGGGTATTAGCAAGGCATAACACCCTTATTCCCTCTATGCAACATCTATCATAGGGCATTAGCAAGGCATTGTTCACTCTTATTCCCTCTCTGCACAGCATCATAGCGTGGGTTAGCAAGGCTTGTCACCCTTTTCCCTCTAATATGCACTCTATCATAGGGGCATTAGCATGGCATTAACACCCTTATTTCCTTCTCTGCAACAGCCATCATAGGGTGTTAGCAAGGCATTGTTTACCCTTATTCCCCTCTCTGCACCGCTATCATAGGGATTAGCAAGGCATTTTCAACCTATTCCCTCTCTGCCCTGGCATTAAAGGCTATCATAGGTGTTAGCAAGGCATTGTCACCCTTATTCACTCTCTGCACAGCTATCATATGGTTTTAGCAAGGCATTGTCACCTTATTCCCTCGCTGACAGCAATCATAGGTGTTAATAGCACTGTCACCCTTATTTCCCTCTCTGCAACAGCTATCATAGGTTTTAGCAAGGCATTGTCACCTTATTCCCTCGCTGCAAAACCAGCCCTACATAGGTGTTCAGCAAGGCATTGTCACCCTTATTCACGTCCTGCACCGCTATCATAGGGTGTTACAAGGCATTGTCACCCTTATTCCTTCTCTGCACAACCATCATAGGGTATTAGCAAGGCATGAACAGCCTTATTCCCTCTCTGCACAGCTATCATAGGGTGTTAACAAGGCATTGTCACCCTTATTCCCTCTCTGCACAGCTATCATAGCGTGTTAGCAAGGCATTAACAGCCTTATTTCCTCTCTGCACAGCCATCATAGGATGTTAGCAAGGCATTGTCACCCTTATTCCCCCTCTGCACAGCCATCATAGGGTGTTAACAAGATATTAACATTCTTATTTCCTCTCTGCACAGCCATCATAGGGTATTAGCAAGGCATTGTCACCCTTATTCCCTCGCTGCACAGCTATCATA
The DNA here is from genome assembly GCA_016584305.1 of Chionoecetes opilio. NCBI lineage: Eukaryota > Metazoa > Arthropoda > Malacostraca > Decapoda > Majidae > Chionoecetes > Chionoecetes opilio. The sequence continues at coordinate 25,657 of JACEEZ010015781.1, forward strand.
GGGTATTAGCAAGGAATTATCACCCATATTACCTCTCCGCACAGCCATCATAGGGTGTTAGCAAGGGCATTGTCACCCTTATTTCCCTCCCTCTCTGCAACAGCTATCTAGGATGGTTAGCATAAGGCATTTGTCACCCTTATTCCCTCTCGCACAGCCTATCATAGGGTATTAGCAAGGCATTGTCACCCTTATTCCCTCGCTGCACAGCCATCATAGGGTGTTAGCAAGGCATTTTCACCCTTATTCCTTCTCTGCACAGCTATCATAGGGTGTTAGCAAGGCATTGTCTACCTTATTCCCTCTCTGCACAGCCATCATATGGTGTTTAGCAAGGCATTTGTCACACCCTTATTCCTCTCTGCACAGCCCTCCTAGGGTGTTAGCAGCATTTTCCCACCCTTATTCCCTCTCTGCACAGCCATCATAGGTTTAGCAAGGCAATTGTCCACCCATATTTTCCCTCTCCTGTACATCTAATCAGAGGGTATTAGCAAAGCATTGTCACCTTATTTCCTTCTCTGCAACATCCATCATAGTGTATTAGCAAGGCATTAACGCCTTATTTCCCTGCTCGCTGCAGAGCCTCATACGGTTTAGCATTGCCGGTGGTCTCCCTTCGGTGCCCTCTCTGCACAGCTATCACGTAGGATGTTTCAACGGGGAGGGAATGTGTGTACAACCCTTAACTACCCTCTCTCGACCAACAGCTATCTAGCGTGTTGCAGGCATTAACACCCTTATTTTTACTCTCAATATGCCTACAAAGAAAAAAAATCAATAGGGTGTTGTAGCAAGGCATTGTCACCCCAGGATGGGGGTGAGGGGGGGGCACCGCTCTGCACAGCTATCTGGGTGTGTAGCAGCCTGTCACCCTTTAATTTTTTCCCGCTCCGCACAGCCATCATAGGGTATTTAGCAAGGCATTAACAGCCTTATTCCCTCTCTGCAACAGCATCATAGGGTGTTTAGCAAAGCATTACACCCTAGTCCCTCTCTGCATAGCCGTCCATATCGGGTATTAGCAAGGCATTGTCACCCGTATTCCCTTCTGCACAGCCATCATAGGGTATTAGCAAGGCATTAACACCCTTATTCCCTCTTCTTTACAGCTATCATAGGTTATTACAGGCATTACACCCTTATTCCCTTCTGTAACAGCTTTCATAGGGTATTACAAGGCATTAACACCCTTATTTTCCCTCTCTGTTACAGCTATCATCGGGTAATTAGCAATGCATTAACAACGCCTTAATTCCCTCTCTGCACAGCCATCATAGGGTCTTAGGCAAGGCAATTAACACCCTTATTCCCCTCTCTGTACAGCTACCATAGGTATTAGCGAGGCATTAACTACCTTAGTCCCTCCTCTGTACAGCTATCAGAGGGATTAGCAAGCATTAACAACATTCTTCCCTCTCTGCAAGCCATCATAGGGTATTAGCAAGGCATTGCCAGGAACCCTTATTCCCTCTCTGCACAGCATTCATAGGTGATATAGCAGGGCATTAACCTTCCTTTAATTCCTTCTCTGCACAGCCATCATTGGGTGTTTAGCAAGGCATTGTCACACCCTTATTCCCTCTCTGCACAGCTCTCATAGAGTGTTAGCAAGGCATTGTCCACCCTTATTCTTCTCTCTGCACAAACCATCATAGGGTGTTAGCAAGGCAATCACCCTTATTTCCTCTCTGCAACAGCCATCATAGGGTATTAGCAAGCATTGGGGTCACCCTTATTCCTTCTCTGCAAACAGCTTTCATAGGGTGGTTTAGCAAGCAAAAATCACCCCTATTCCCTCTCTGCCCAGCCATCATAGGGTGTTAGTCAAGCATATCAACCTTATTCCCTTCTCTGCACAAGCCATCATAGGATGTTTAGCAAGGCATTGTCAACCTTATTCCTCTCTGCACCAGCCATCATAGGGTGTGTAGCAAGGCATTGTCCCCTTATTTCCCCTCTGCCTAGCTATCGTAGGGTATTAGCAAGGGCATTAACACCCTTATTCTTCTCTGCTGCACAGCCATCATAGGGTGTTAGCAAGGCATATTCCCCTTATTCCCTCTCTTGCAACAGCCCATCATAAGGTGTTTAGCAATGCATTGTTACCCTTTTTTTTCCTCGTTCTGCACCGCCATCAGAGGGTTTTTGCAAGGATTAACACCCTTTTTTCCCTATTGCGAGCTATCATAATGTGTTTGCAAAGGTATTGTCACCCTTATTTCCCTCTCGGCACAGCTATCATAAGGGTATTACAAGGCATTAACACCCTATTCCCTCTCTGCAACAGCCATCATATTGTGTTAGCAAGGCATGTTGTCAATCTTCTTCCCTCTCTGTACCAGCTAAATTCAAAAAAGGATATTAGCAAGATATTAACATCCTTATTCACTCTCTGTGCACTATCATAGGGTATTAGCAGGGCATTAACACACCCTTATTCCGTCTCGCACAGCTAATCATAAGGATTTAGCAAGGCATTTTAACACCCTTATTCCCTCTCTGTAACAGTTTATCAAACGATATTAAGCAAGGCATTAAACACCCTTATTTCCCTCTTCTGTACAGCTATCATAGGGGTGTTAGCAGGGCATTATTCACCCTTATTCCTTCTCTGTGCAGCTATCAATAGGGTATTCGCAAGGCATTAACACCCTTATTCACATCGCTGGCCAGCAATCAGAGGGGTGTTAGCAAGCAATTATCACCCTTATTCCTTCTCTGCACAGCTTATCATAGGGTAATTAAGCAAGGTATTAGCCCCCTTATTCTCTCTCTAACGGGAGAGGAGGTGCTCACCCGCCCCCGCGTGCCTTCACTGCACTAGGCCAGGGAGGGCCTCACCCGCCCCCGCGTGCCTTACAGTGCACGAGGTTAGGGAGGGCTTCATCCGCCCCCGCGTGCCTTCAGCACGGGGCAAGGAGGGCCTCACCGCCCCCGCGTGTTTTCACGGCAAGGGGAAGGAGGTCCCACCAGCCCCAGCGTGGCCTTTCACGGCAAGGGGCAGGGAGGGCTTCACCTCGCCTCAACCAATAGGTTGGAGTTGGATATTGATCCCTAGGTTCTTTACTCCTTCGGGCTCTAACCCATTCATAGCCGTCATTACTGCACCCTCAAATAGTACGGACGTTTGGAGTTAAGAAGTGCAGGTTGGAGTTAGAAGAAGAGTTACCTTATTCCCTCTTTGTACACTTATCATGGTATTAAGGCTAAGGCATTATCACCCTTATCCACCTCTGTACAGCTATCACAGGATGTTAGCAACGCATTAACACGATTATTCCTCTCTGCAAATGCTATCATAGCGTATTAGCGAAGGCATTATCCCCCTTTTCTCCTCTGTACAGCTATCATGAGGGGTGTTAGCAAGCATTATAACCCCTTATTCCCTCTCACTATTCTAAAGGTATTACAAAGATTACAACCTTATTCCTCTCTGTACAGCTATCATAGGGCGGTTAGAGGCATATCCACAATTATTCCCTCGCTGCACTGGCATCAAGGCTATCATAGATAAATTGCAAGAATTGCAAGACACCTATTACCTACGTTCAAGAAAGAAGAGGCTTAACCCCTTGGACCCAGAACGTATTTCCACTGTAATTTGGCTACCATTAGACGCTCATTAGTGATGTATAAGCAATATTTTATGATATGACCTCTTTAGTATCCTTGTCCACTAACTAATTTTTGTAATTTCCAGTGACTTTTCTAAATTTTTGGCTCACAACAAAATCATTTGTTTATAGAAAAGGAAATAGTCTTGGCCGTGAGGGGTTAGGGATACTAAACATCACCATTGCAAGAACTGAAGAATCTTTAAGATTACTAAGCACCTATTTCAAGAAGAAGAAAAAGAAGAAGGAAGGAAGGAACTGTAGGAGGAAAGAATGCAAGGGAGGAAGAAGGTACAGAAAGGAAAGGAAAAAAAGGAATGAGGGTAGGGGAGGGAGGAAGATAGACATGAAAGTAAAGAGGGAAGAGAGTAAAACAGGAAAAGGTAGAGACAATAAACGAAACAGCACTAAAAGACCTATTTTCAAGAAAGAAGAAAGAAAAAAGAACCAAGAGTGTTTGAGAGAGGCGCAAAAAGGTCATTTTAGTAATAATATTTCCATTTTGACGACATATTACACTTTGGTTGGACGAATTTTTTTTCTGTTGGGTTTTGATGTGTTTTGAATGAATCTGCTACCGTTTCTGCCTACAAATATCTTTTTTTTGTGTCAAGTAAAAGGTTTAAGTTATGTAAGGTATATGTAGGTTCGGATTAGGTGCAATTTTTTTTTTCATCATGTTTGTCGCCAATTTTATTTTATTATAAATGATTTGCGACAGGGAACCGGTTACAAATTAAATCAAAACACATTAACTCACCAGAAAAAAAAACTGTTTTGTCCCTTAAAGTGAATTTCGATGTCCAACTGGAAATTAACCATCATTTGTTCCCTCCTCCCCTAAGTCTCGCCTCACGGAATCGTCTCCGTGGTGTGTGGCTCGCAGCGTTCTACCTACGAATCCCGCTGGCCAGGGTTCGAATCCAGGTCACTGGCAGGTTCGGCGGCCATCCACATACACACACAGGTGCCCCTACCCACCCGGTATTATTTCGGTAGTGGTCTTTCAAAAGTCCTAGGATTCCTGTGCAGATGGCTGCTGTGGAGTTGCCCCTATTTATTCTTATTAGATAATGTTTTGTCCGTGATCTTGCCATATTAACAGCTTGCCAAGAGGTTTGAATGTTAGTAAAAATGTGCATGACAAAAGATTAGCCCATCATAAGGTATAAGCGAGATATGGGCAGGGGCGAAACAACGAATCTTACCCCTGCCAACTCCAGATCTTTCCTTTGCTATATAAACTCATCTGTTGTTAGCCAATTAACCTACGATGCCAGTCACTAGAATATACCAAATTATTTAGTGGACAGGATACTAGACCAGGTCATAGCTATAAAATATTTCTAATATTCAATACAAATCGTCTAATGTACCGCAAATTACAATGGGAAATTACGTTTTCTAGGTCTCAAGGGGTTAACCTTCTTACCTACACATCGGGTAGATTTCTGGCTTCTGAGTAATTTTACCCCATTTCTAAATTTGAACCAACATAACGAGATACCAACAGGCTAAAACACGGTCTTTCTGGTCAATAAACGGGTACATTTCCAGATGAACACCGAAGTTCTCTTGGTGAACGAAACTATTTTTTGTCTGGGTGAGTGTTTATGGTTTTTTTGAATTAATCTGCTACCCATTTCTGTGTCGATGATCACTTTGTTTTCTTTTTGTGTGGATTTGCAACAAAATAAAAAATAAAAAAAATTGATCTATACAAACCTAACCTTTACCTAAACATAACCTATACCTAACCTACTAATATACCTAACCTTTTACCTAAGGAAAAACAAAAATAATATTGCGACAGAAGTGATTAAGCAGATTCATTTAAAACCATCAAAACTCACCAAAAAAATGTTTCGTGCCACCCAAGGGAAGTTTGGGACTTCATCTGGCAATTTTTCCTAAGCAAACGTCCCACAACAGCCAGCATACGGTTATTAGCAGGTCTTGCTAATAAAAAGGGGGGGGGGCATTGGGGCCATGCCCCCCCTATTGGCAAATAATAATACTTAATAAATTTGTTAAAAAAAAATAAAAAATTAAATTTTTTTTTTGTTTTAGTAAATATATAATACATACCATATATATAAATAAATAAATAAATAAATATATATATCTATATATATATATATATATATATATATATATATATATATATATAACATATATATATATATATATATATATAATATATATATATATATATATACATATATATCTATATATCTATACATATATATATTATACATATATATATATACATCTCTATAGATAGTATATATATATATATATATAGTATTATATATATCATATATATATTTAATATATATGTATAATATATATATATATATATATATATATATATATATTATATATATATATGTATGTATATTTATTTATTTATTTATTTATTTATGTAAATGGTAATTTTACAAACGATAGAACAGAAATTCCCTACAACAATTGGGAGTGTGGTTTCTGTTACCTTTAATAGATTCTAAGAAACTTCTCTTAATGAACTTCCGTCGCACAATCACTACTTAGAAGATACACTATGTTTTTAATAGGAAGGAGTGTATATAGAAATCTGAACTTAACAACCTAACCCCGCCACTTTTAGACTCACTAAATCTAACACTAACCTAACCTATTCCCTACGCTTTAACCTCCTAACTAAAGCCAATCTGCATTAAAAAGTGTCCGGACAGAAAAAGAACACAGGCGATGCAGTCACAAGAGGAAGAAGATTGTGGCGGACGTAAACACTTGTCTCTCGCCTCCTTATTGAACACATTTTCAAATACTCCACACGTAATGATTTGCGACAGAAGCTCATGAGATGCTTCCGAGAACCAATACGTAAACAGAATAACCCCACTCCCAATTGTGTAGGGAATTTTGGTCCTGTGTAAAATAATCAGAGCTGGGCGGAGCGCAAACGAAAGCGCACAAGCACAATAAGCGCAATTTGCTCTCCATAAAAATAATTTGCGCTCTGCGCTTTGCGCAAAACACCGTAAAAATTTTTCGCTTTTTGTATCTTGCTCTCTTCGATATTTTATAAGTCCGCAAATGCGCAAACTTAGCAGAAAAACGGATGGCTGATGGCTGTTCAGCATTGGGCTCAGACGTCATGGCCGAAGCGATCGAGTCTGACGGGCCAAGAACTTGGAGATCTCTGGTGTTTTCCATCAAGGGTAACATGCACCTCCTCAAGGGTCAGGTGGGAGCTAGGAGGACAGTGACGAGGAGGACTAGTAGGTTAGTATTGTGTTTTTAATTTTTCCCACTATTTTGTGTTTGTTTTGGACAGTAGTACTCATTTTTTATATAAACTTGTGTCATAAATGCTTCAAATAACTGTAAACATTCCCTCTTTTAATCATTTATTACACTTTATAAATATTTAACCAATAGACCTTTTTCAGTTTGCAAGTCAGACAAAAAAAATGAGGTTTGTCGCTTTAACTTTCTATGTTTGCGCTTCTAATTTTTTTTTTATTTGCGGTCTAGTTTTTTTTTTTTGCGCTAGAAATTTGCGCTTTTGCGGCTGCGCTCCGCCTTTTTTCGATGAATTTTGCGCTTTTTTGCGTTTGCGGACTCGATCGGCGAAATTTGCCTTTGGCGCTTTGCGGACTAAGGAAAAAATTTTTGCGCGCCCAGCTCTGACAATAAATACCATATATATATAAATATATTTTATCTGTAAATATATATAATTTATATGTATATATATATATATTATATATATATATATATATCTATATATATATATATATATATGATATATATATATATATATATATAATATATATTATATATATATGATTATATTAATATAAATGATAGATATATATTATATATATATAGCTATATAATATAATATATATATATAGAATATATTATAATATATATCTTATATATATATATATATATATATATATATATATATATATATATATTTATATATATAAATGTAATATCTATATCATGAAGATAGAAACCAGCGCGGGTAGAAACATCTTGATTGTTTTTCGAACGTTTCGGCTATACATAAGCCATCATCAGCCGTAAAAATTCGGATAAAAAATGTTTTTTGTTAAAATGAAAATATACAGTTATAAAATTATTTTGCACATTTTAAAATGCTACCTAAATATAATAAAGGTATAAGGAGTAAAAATTAATAAACAGTATAAAAATAAAAATACTACACATACCAATCAACATACGCAGTGGAGTGTGGGATTCCCACATGGTCTAAAAGCACAGGAGCGGGTTGAGGTGCCCTGTGCGCAGAGAGACGGTTTGGTGTTGGTGGTTGAGGAGGCTCTCACATATCCACCGGGTGGAGTCAGTGGGGACTTGTGTGTAATATAATTAAAGTCTTGATTTGATATTGGGTGCCCTGAGGCTTTGGAATGATCCCAATAGCTGAATGGTGTTTTGGCACGGGTTTTGCCAGTCACCTGTGAGACCAGTTCCCGATGCCTAGGATCGCGGAGCATCGGGGATCTGTCTCACAGGACTGGCAAACCCGTGTCCAACCACCATTTTCAGCCATTTCGGGATCATTCCCGAAGCCTCAGGCCACCCAATTCACATCAAGACTTTAATATATTACACACAAGCTCACCAACGACTCCACCCGGTGGATAATGTGAGAGCCTCCTCACACACCACCACAAACCGTCTCCTCTGCGCACAGGGCACCTCAACCCCGCTCCTGTGCTTTAGACCATGTGGGAATCCCACACTCCACTGCGATGTTGATTGGTATGTGTAGTATTTTTATTTTTATTACTGTTTTATAATTTTTACTCTATTTTATTATATTTTAGGTTAGGCATTTTAAATGTGCAAATAATTTTATAACTTGTATATTTTCATTTTTAACAAAAAACATTTTTGTATCCGATTTTAGGCTGATGATGACTTATGTATAGCCGAAACGTTCGAATAAACAATCAAGATGTTTTTACCCGCGCTGGTTTATATCTTCATATTAGATCAAGATTCCCTCATGGAGAAAGTATTGCCTCTATATATATATAATATATATATATAATATATAATATATATATATATATATATATATATATATATAATATATATATATATATATATATATATATATATATATATATTTATATATATATATACATATATATATATATATATATTGCGCCCACACCTCTCTTCTGGATACGTCTGGGTACGCCACTGCTCCTCTTCGTCATCCAGGTAATGAATGGAATGCAATGGAAGTACTTGGAATGCAATGGAAGTACTTGAAATGCAATGAAAGTACTTGCAATGTCTTGGAAGTACTTAGAATGCAAGGGAAGTACTTGAATGAATGGAATGGAATGGAAAACTTTGGAATAGCGGAATTCCGTAGTAGCAGCAGCAGTAGTAAAGTAGCAGCAGTAGTTAGCGTGCACGGGGTGAGGTGAAGCGGTTTATATTTACCAACATTTTCGCTGTATTCGTCGTTATCCAGGAATGGCCCGGAGGGCCATTCCTGAGGTATGATCAGGTATGAAAGGTATGAGGTTCATCGGTATGAAACCGCATAGGGGAGAGCCCGATTGAAGAGCTGTGTGTTTGAAGATGATTTCAATTTCTGTGAGATTGAAGATGTGTGTGGTGTGTGTGCGTAGTCTGTCCGGTTGAACTCCTCCGAGATGGCTGAACACACAGACTTCATATATACATCAATATACTGTCTATGCCTGATGGCCGAGAAGTGTGCGGAAAAAAAATAAAAATAAAAAAAATAATAAAAAACCGCCCACCAAGGGAGGAACGGGCATTCTTCGTGTCCAAGGTGACAAGCATCCCCTTCGAGCGACGCAAGAGTGCAGCACGGAAAGTGTGGACGCCATTCGCTGCTTCATGGGTGCCATTAAGGTGACGTGCTGTTTATCACCACAACCTCTCCTGTTTCTTTCCATAGCTTTAACAGAGAACTCCATATACATATCAGTGCTGAATATTGTGGCAGATTGGTGAAACCGGAAACCTCACCACCACCTTTCCTGAACCTCAGGAAAGAATGTCCAGCAACTAATGAAAGTCTGCAGTAACAAAATGCCCCCAAAAGACCCCTGATCAATATTGTTTCTTGGTAATTTCCAGGATCTAAATGGAAGGACAAAAAGTGTCCAGCAAAAAAATAAAATAATAATAAACCTAAACTAATGGGTAAAAAATGGTCTGCAGTACAAATGATACGGAGTTTCTACACAAATTTTTTTTACATAGTAGATTCACACCAAAAACTTTTTTCGTA